>JADLIF010001561.1:0-86409 GCA_016648015.1 Steinernema khuongi | reverse complement strand
GATTCCTGCTGGCCGTAGAAGCGATTATTCCTCTGCTCGTGGTGATCATGAGCGTGGACGAGGGTCAGTCGACGAGTCCCTTCGCGCAAAGGTGCCTTGGCGTGGCGAAGATGCTTCTGGAAGTGCTCCAGACGCTGAAAGGCACCGGAAACCTCGACGACACAATGCCGAAGATCCGCAAAGGCTTTGGACCCATCGGAAAGTGCGCCCAGTTGCAGCGGAATGAGAGGTTCGCTGCATTGCTGAAGTCAGCTGAAGTGTTTTGATATTGTTATCTTGTTGATTGTTATTTGTTGTCTGCAGAGTTTTTAAAGAAGTTTCCAACCACACAAGAAGGCATAGGTTCCTGGGTAGTCTTCACAGTGAAAGTCATTCGTTTGTTGTCTCCAGGAGTTATCCCATGTTCATTGAAGATTACTGTAAAAGTCATTTCTTTGAGGGAGGATTGGGAATTATTGTCACCGATTTATCCTGAACCAATAATGCTGGCGATTTCCTGGTGTACGCAAGAAGAAAGGATACGGATTTGGAGAAAAACTCAAAAGTTTAAAGGAGAGCTTCTCTGTAACGAGACAAAAGTGCACAAACACAGCATTGCATCAGGAACCAGGAGGTAAGTACGGAGCTGGAAAGCGGGAATTTGAAGATCGAGAGCCTCTGACCACATTGTAATCGTCTTTTGATGAACAATGCCGCGGTGGTTACCGGATGATCCCGGAACTTATAACTTTGGCTCCTGTTAGTGCTTGAAGTGACAGCAATTAATCATTGATGAAGATTACGTATCTTCTATATCTTGGGAGGCATATCTTCTTGCAATACATTCTAGCCAGTCCGAACATTTTTTTTGCACGTAAAATGAGCATCCGCTCGAATCCATTCTCACAAGTACTTTGTTTGTTTGCTTCCGAATCGGTCCTCGTTCAGGCTGAAGGTGCGCGAATGTTGCACTCGCGTTGCCATCCTTGAAAAACTGGTCAGGAGGGGCACTCGCGCGTTTCAGAATAGCCTCTTCATGCGAAGAGACGATCGGATCGAGTGGTAACAAACAACGACTGATCGATTGTTCCTTATGGGTGCGAAAATAATCACAAAGTACCGTGAAAGGCGCCACGAAGGCGCGGTTAAGTTCGTGATTAAAGCGAGCGAGACGAATAGAAGTAAGTAGCGCTGAAGGTCAAACGTCTCTCGGGAGTTCCGCGATCATTGTTTCAAGGAATTTGACGAGAGTGGTTTTAAAAGTGTCTTCAAGGCCAAGGTGGCATGAATATCGAAAGGACAAGGCAAAGACTGGCTGGAATAAAAGTACATAAGCAGGACTGTGCCCCAGGGACACAGAATTACAATTCCGAAAGTGTGACTTTTTGTGAGACAGGTCCATTATTGGTCTCTAAGGTTGCTTGACGACCTGTCTCCTCAGATATCGGGCCCATCAAGAACGTATTTTCATAATTCTTCTTGACTACCCAGCTGTCCATCAGCTATTTTTAGTCTTATGTGTTATGCAACAGTGCCTTCGATTGACTTCCGGGGTCCCATATACCGGCACGCCTGCAGAGTGGAGGCTGCTTGGGAAGCATTCCTTGCAGAAAACAGCATTAACCGCAGCAGCGGAGCAATTATCGAATTATTTCATTAAAATTCCAGCGCCGTAAGGGTTTGCAAACGCACCGCGGTCAGCCGGTGGAGTAACCAGTTCAATTAGTTTGTTGAACTGTAGGTGACTCATCGGAATGTACTGCGTAAGGCTACGTACTGTGCGTCACAAACTGGTATGCCAGGAAAGGCGTTTGTGAGAGTCGATGTAATGTATTGTATTCTGCTCATCGGATTTTTTTCTGTACTTTATGTCAGCTTTGTGAGAGTTTGAAGGTCAGAAAGAAATTAAACGTAGGTATTCAGGACGACGCGAAAATTTTAGCTTGGCTCAATCTTCTTGTTTAACAAAAAAAATGCAAAATCTCGATGCCTCTGTGGAGAGATGCTAGTGTTCAGGTGTGCATACTGCGAGTTCTTAAAAATTGCCATTGCCACCAAGGGAAATAGCTAAAAACAGCGTAAACATTTAATTGGAAGCAAAAGTCACCATAATCACCAAGATAACCACAACTTCTGCGGCTTATTTTACGTAAAATGGGGCCCCTTGCACCCTAAAAGATGCACTCTAAGCTGACCTCATAACTTGATCAAATGAACGTCGTTATCTTCGAAACGTGCAAGATTGTTTTTCTTAAACCTGCTACATGGGAGAACACTCGCCCATTAACTCGTGCAGCCGAAAATGCCAATTGCTATTTACGTGCAGAGCGCCGTATTCCCGAAAGCGATTCCGCGCAACCGCAATGAGTCAAGAACTGGTTCGTTCGGCGAACGACGTCTTACGCAACGGTCGAGTGGTCGGCAGGCTCTCGACCGTCGCTTTGAGGCGCGTCGAGAAGGCGACGTCACGAAGAAAGGAATGCTGGTGCGAAAAATGTGCTCTTTTATCGCGCCTGATGAACTGGACGTGGACGCGCAACCAGCCGGACTGAAACGGATCGACCTGTGATGCCGCGCAGAGCACCTTATTTAGGACTCTGCTGACCTTTAACTCTTTCGGTTTATGTGGAACTCTAAGGGTCCTTCACATTTCTAGAAAAGGCAAGACTCCGTTGAATACAAAAGCCGTAATAGCCATTACTGGAGCTGTCCTAAGATTTGGACCCATGTTAGGGCAGTATATGTCCTCTTTGTCAGATGTTAAATTAACATTTATTGAAACCACACTTAGAGGTGCTCCTTCCCAGAAATAAGAGTGATCGACATCGACACATGACTCACAGTTCGCTTCTCACTTGTTCACCCTGTTTTTTTGACGACCTCCTCCAAGGATTCTCCCCTGCAGTCGGCAAACGTGGAAGTCATCAGCGGCTTCGTTTTTTCTCTGAAGACTTCATAAGACGAGAAGAGCGATGACGTCATCTTTGTGGTCATATTACTGCCCGGTTTTGGCTCGACCAACCAAACCGACGTGGAGCCACCATTAATCACTTGTCTCCGCGTCTACGAGAATCGATTTCACGCTCGTTAGTCCTTCTTTGTGGCGAGTGCGTACAGTTCAGTTGTTCGAGACTGTAAGATCACCAGAGGCGGGATATCCAGCTGTGGCGGACTGGAACATGTTCAAACGTGAACTGGCTCTAGAAATACAAAGGAATTCCATACCTGTGATTCAGCGCTGAAGAAATGCGGACTCGTGAAATTTGTATCTCCAGAGAGGGGAAGTTCTACATTTCATCGTATTTTTGCAGAAAAAGACGAATAGCTTCCACTTAAAGGATTTAGAAGAAGCGATGAAAAAAAGAACCTAGAGTCAAGAATTCAAGGCTACGAAACTACTCGGTGATCAAGATCGCTTAGCCCGAGGCGTTCTAGCGTTCCAATTTTTCTTTGTAAAATGAAAGTAGATTAAAGTGAAAACACGTTCTCATCTTTTGACGTTCTTGATTCTTAAAATAATTACAAGATCGGCGTCGCGATTTGTCACGTTTAAGCACACCACAGCTGTAGTCCTAAGGGTACCAATGGAACGTGCCAAGATACTTAGGCATGTAGGCCCTTTTCATAAAAGTAGTACGGTATTCGCTAATTTTCGGTCCTTTTAGTTATTTGTTCTTGGGGATTCTTGATGTTTTAAGGCGGTATACATTTACAGGAGCTCTTCAAAACACCTTGGAGAAACGTCTCTGACCGTTGAGCAAGGAATGCAGAGAGACACCCTGCAGACTTCGTAAACCTCAAAATTCCTCTTGAGCGAAACTTGACCCACATTCCACGGTTCCCCAGCACGTTGGTGTCGCAGTAAATGATTGTCATCTTACGCAGTCAGGGGACATAACACAGTTTTGTTGTGACGAAACCCGAAGAGATTAGGAACTTCGCAACGGAACAGCGTTAAGAATACCGTCAGCAACTAGAGAATGACTGTTTAAATGGTGTCATGTGACCTTCCGACGATCAGATCAAGAGCAATCGGAACCTCACATCGGTGTGAACACAAACGTAACTTATATAACAACCCAGCTGTTTGTTTTCAAAAAAGGCGAAATCATGGCTCAGGGCAACAGGTGTCCAGGACACGACTGTTAACGCGACTATTAGTCACAAAACGTTCGAAAACACTGAAACGGCGAAGGTTATGCTGGTTGTGAGGGAGGTCAACCCGACTAAGCAGTTAGACAGAAAAGCCTAATCTGGTTAGACTGACATATATTGTTTTCTTTGATCAACTTCAGCCGAGTCGGACGGAAAGTTCCTCCAGAATTTATGACTTCTGGCAGTCAGCACTGATCAACCCCCTAAGGAGAAGAAGTTTTCCTCTGCCTCAGTACGAAAACAACTCGGTACCCACTCAAGGCCAAAGAGTACGGTAAAGAAGAAGGAGTAATTCCAAAAGGGCATCCAATCTGAGAGTCGCAAATATTTTTCAACTTTTCCAGATTGAGCTCCATTCTTGACGGACAACCTTGAACAGTGATTTTACCTGTTGTTTACCACGACGAACCGTCGCTGTTAACAGAGTACCAAAGAGAAGTCTTTGGTCGACGCGCCCCTAGGCGTGCGCGTCCGCCCTCAAAAACAATTGTGGGCGGCGCGAACATTCCTTCTCCGGCGGCGCTTCCAATTTTAGTAGCCCGCCAGAAGACAGATTCGCTTCACACTGCGATGCAGCTTCCTACCATTCTCCTCGGTTTGGCCTCCTCCCTCGCCATAGTCTCAGCTACCACCGAGTGGTTCGGCGACCTCAGGGCCCACTTGAATCCTCCCAGAGCGCCGGCCTTCTACGACGTCACCTACGATGACGCCGACTGTCCTCAGGGTCTTCACAGTGATGCCATCCCCGACTACGTGTATTTCGGTGCCATGATGTCCACGATGACCGTAGACGATCATTCCGAGTGCCTCCAACAGTGCGTGCAGCTTCCCAAGTGCAAAGCTGTCAACTTCTTCGAGCCGATGACCTACCAGGTGCGTATCAATCCACGTGTTTTAAAGTGCAACCATGCAAATCAATATGATCAAGGGCAAAAAATTACTTAACACCAATCTACCAGATACTTTTTGCTCGACAGAAAAGGTTCCAAGAGGGTGAAGAAGCGTTACAAGAGAGGCTCTTTACTAATGGTGCTGAACCCAAATTCTGGAGGGATGTATGAAAAAAGGTACTTCAGGTTATTTTTGTAGCAACATACAGACAAATGTCTACTGTACTAAAACCTAAGCTTTTACCTGTTATGGTAGTGTATGGTGGACTCACATGTCGGACAATCAATACCTTAGAACACATGAGTCTTATTTAATTTAAACCACCCTGTCATCTTGAAAGACTTTAAACTGTACTTCTCATCAAAATCAATATAACCGTTCTCCCCTGTTTGCTGACCTTGCGCTGTTTAGGAAAAAGGCTTCTGCGAACTGCTCACCGAGTCTCAATTCGACAACCCGAGCCTCATGCGCCCGTTCCGCAAGGCCACCTACTACGAGAAAATCCGCTGCCGCGACAGCGAGGACAGCTCGGACGCCTCAGCCGCTCTGAAAGGTATGTTGGCTCGCCACGTCTCGAGCAGCGCCTAAGCTCAACCTGTTTCAGCTACCGTCAACCGCGCGCCAGTCACGTCGACGAAAGAAGAGCTGTCGATTTTGAAGAAACTCTCCGACAAGGTCGCCGAGTTCAATCTGAAATTCCGCAGCCGTTGAGTGCTCCCGTCACTCTCGCGCTTACCTGCGGGTCCCGAAGTTCTCATGTACATTCAAATGACGTAAACGTTAGTTACCCTCCAAAGTACGGTTATTCTCAACCGACCCCCGTTCACACTGTAAATATGAACCCTCGCATTTATTTCCCAGTTGTACAAAGTTCACTCTATGTGTATCTGTGTAGAGAAAGAGAAGAAGAAAGAATAAATCTTCGGTTGTAACAAACATCGCACACGCGCCCGCATTCCTCGATTTTATCTCCGCGTAGGGGAGTTGATTGAACCGACAGGCGAAGGAATGTGCGCTGATTGGGCGCCGCGCAGAAAACGACTGTGCTCCCGATCCCGCGGACTTAAAATAGACGCACAGTCACTCGGGATTAAGAGACAAAGGGGAGATTGATAGGTGTTTGTTTGACGTGGGGAAGACAGGATGAATATTTAGGGTTCTGGTGTTTGTTGAGGTCAGGTCAAGAAAGTAGACGACTGTTACATGAGGTGTCAGAAAGCAGCCCGTAAACGGAGAGTTCCCCAAGGCAAAGTTAGGGCTAAAAATATGACTGAATTTGCCTTCATGTAGATGAGATCATAAAGCAAATGATCACATTAGAAATGATCATTTAAAGATCTTCACAAGTGAATCTCGGGCATCGCACAAGATTATCGATAGCTACCATTTGGTGTGCATGTCCGACAGAAGACAAATGACAGTACTCACAGGTCTTCAGATCTATTTGATATGTTCTTGACATTAGCATAAAGATATTGCGCATGCATTTTCTTAGCCTTTTGTGGGTAAGCAAAATCGTGATCCGCTTCTTTAACTACACACAAAAATTTGAGGAAATACCAGCTGCATTTAGAAAAAGTTATAAACAAATGCATAAAAGAATGCCCAAGGCAGGAATCGAACCTGCGTCGCCACGGCCACAACGTGGAGTACTAACCACTATACTACTTGGGCCGATAGCTGATCCAACTTGTTGTGTATGTGACTCTCCTATTACTTCATAACTACGCTAGGTCTCTAATTTCTGTACACTTATTGTTAGCGTGTTAGCGCCATCCATGCACAGGGCAATTTGTTCACCCCAGTTCCATGCGTTAAAAACCACGGGCGATAAGATCAATACAGACGCCTGCAGGGGTTCAAGATCCTATCGCGAATCGAGAGTGTCATAACAAAAAATTGTTTACGGAGTAGAAAGTGTTACAGATTCGGAGCTCCATTTCTTTACGAATCAATCGATTTGCCCCGAAATGTGACGCGAATTTGTCAAACAATGGAAATGGCCCAGGTTAACACGTTAGAATGGATAAATTTTTCCTGTCGAGTCAGTCCTGATGGTGTGTCGCAAGGAAAGGCTCAAATATCCACACAAGCTGAACTGATTACGAGGTGAAAAACCGTTGCAGTAACAAAACTACACCTCCATCACATCTACATAGTTCGTTCCATGTGAATATTGTGCACTTATGTTTTTCCCAAAGCGGGTCTAAGTACAGAGGTTCACGTGAATCGCATGGTCATATGCGCATCACGTGCGCCCAGACACACTCACTAACCTTCAAATTCACTAATAAGTCTCTTTTGGATTGAACCAATTCTTCGGTCTGTCGGCATATGCTTAAACCTCTTGGATCGGTCATAGCGGTCAATGCATATGTTGAGCTTTTCACTGATAAGGACAATACACAAAAAGTGGGGTGCTCTGAAAAGCATATAGGATCACAAAGTCATGTCATGGCAGTTGTTTCTTTATCTGAAAGCGAGAGAATTACAAAATCAAGTTCCTGTTGTGTTAATATCTTCTTCCGGTAAGCACAGATCCCCGGTAAGCACGAAAACTGCACCTCAACACTACGGGCCTTCTGTGCGGCTGAGCACAGAGCCTAGGTGTGACGTGTGTAGGCAGTGCATTTGACTTGTAGATGAGGCGTCAACGCAGCTTTTCACGTAGAGTTGGCATCGACGTGGCAAACTTTCCGAAGGAGTACATAAAAGCGCTCCGATAGTATCCACTATCATTCTATTTAAATGTCACTGCTTGATTTGGTATGTCTTTCAGAATTTGGGTCCTCCTAGAATCGGAGACATGCGATTCACTTTGGTCGTCATCCTTGTCCTTTTGCCACTAGTCTTGGCGCTGTCTGACAGCGAACGCCAGAATTTCGTCAGCGTTTTGGGACCGGTACTGGACGACATTGCACAGAATGGACTTTCGAATGAGACAAAGGAGCAGGTAAGCGGGAAAACGTCTTATCACTAGGGATCATCGTTTGTCCCGGAAGCAGGCAAGGTCATCACGATTCCGTGATAATGATCTACACGCTGATGCTACTATGGTGTTCGAAAGGTGTACACAACCTTTTAAACCAGAGTTTTAAAAGTATGTACTGGCCAAAACCACCCTGCTGGAAACGTTCATACGCAGTTTGCTCAGTAGATTTCATGGTCTTTTCCATTGATACTGACACAAAAGTACCTGCTTTATCTCACTTAATTTCAGTTCAATATCATAATCGAACGTGCGAAGGACATCGGAATTTCAAAAGCGTTTGTCGAGTCTCATATCAACTCAAAACTCCCGAAAGAGCCTTTCAACGCGAACATCCTTAAGACTATTATTGAAAACTCATAACACGGCTGAAATCCTCTTGATGTCGTTTGGTTTTGAAAGGACGTAAATAAATGGCGCACTATTGCATCACCTCCCTATGACAATGTGAGTTAGGCTAGGTACGACTTTATGATGGAATTGGGTCCGGATCGCACAACTGTAAAGCATGGGCCATACTTCGCGGCACAGACGCACGCGTGTCAGTTTTTGTTCGACGCGCGTCGAACAAAAACTGACACGCGTGCGTCTGTGCCGCGAAGTATGGCCCATGCTTAAGCGCACCACCGCACCTAACAGTGAACGTTATTTCAAGTTTAAAGGTAACATTTATAATCGAGATCGATGTGAATGTTCGGCAAGGAGAAAGTTCGCAGCACCCTCTTCTCGTAGCCTCTATGGAGCTTTGTATGCAGCATGAACGACCTAGCTCTTTGAGTTCTTTCTTCAGCTGCGATTTGATTTTGAACGTATTTGAACATGGATTCCTCAAGACGCAAACGGGCCTAAATTTCACCAATCACCTACATGTGTTATGCAGTTGCTCTTTACCATCATCTTCTCGTATTCTGGTTTGTTCCAGATAGGACTCATCTTTTCAATTGGTCGAGGCTCCATGACGACTCCTGGGTGGTAGCCGAACACTCTCCACCGCCTACTGTGTACGAGCTGAAGAAACAGTAAGTTTCAGATGTGCAAAGGAGTTTTGAGCATGACCTTTTCCATCTCATGTCGCATGGATTGATCCATCTTTACCTCAGGTTCTTTCAACATTTTTATCGCGGTCTCAAAGCTTTCCTCGCGAACCTCCTGTTTTACGTCGATGGCCCGCTCGTCACGCTTCACTTTAAGTTCTCGGAGAATCTTAAAAAGTGTGAATCAAAACGTCATGAAATAAGATCACGTCTGGCACGTTTTACGAGTCTTGACTTACTCGTTCTCCTTCCGGGAGAGGGGCGTCCTTGTTGTAGTAAGTGAAACTGGTTGATGAATGATACGGCACATCATCGTAAGCTTTATGGGTTTCGAAGTGTATGTTGTACTGCGTTCCTGGACGCATCTCCGTATAGACCTAAATATGTGTCAAAGGGACATCTTCAGGGTGTCACTGACCGTCGCGTCCGAGGAGTAAGAATCATCAGAGTAGGGTTCGTCGTCGCTCATCACAGCGTCCATGTACTGTTTTCTTTTTTGGAAATCGGATGGTGGATTTTCTTTCTCGCGACAATTAGTAGAAGATTTCGCCAACCGGTACCATAATTTACATTTGTTTGTGACGAACGGCCTTCGGGAAATGTGGGAGGAACACTTTCATGCATGCTTATGGAATCAAAAAGTTCGTTGGCTTACGGAAAGTAAATGAAAAAAGGACGGTAGCAGTTGAAAGTGACAATTTTTGGAAAATGGAGCGAAATTTTAAGCGAAATTTTTTAAAAAACATTTGCTACCGTAACTTATGCACCCTTTAAAAGTGTACAGACCCCTATCAAAGTTTGTCCGCCGGATACTGTAGGAACGAATCGTAAATTTTGTTTAATGGTAAAATCTTTTGGTGAACGTTTGCAAAACAAGAATCACAGGATACGTTCCACTCGACCCATGTGCACTGTATACCGTACACCGCTGACGACGTGTGTGGTCGCCGCCGCTCGTGTCTTGTCTCCATTTTGTTTGTCCGTCCATCCGTCTGTTTGGTCATCGTTCATCGTTCGCCGCGCGCGTCCGGTCACGCGTCCTAGTCTGTCATGTTCCTCGCACCAGCTGCTTCGTTATTAAGCTCGCTCTGGCCTGCATCTTTGCATTCGGAGTCTCCGCTTGTTGCAGTGAGTTCTCTAGTTGAAGGAAACCGTGCGTTGCCTAATTTCAACTTTTGGATTTCAATTCAACATCTCGAAAATGCGTTTATTTCGCTTGCCGACATAAACAGTTCACGGCACGTGATATCACGTAGAGCAGAAATAATTAAACATTAGTCACAATCAAGCACATCGAAGACTGAGATAGCTGCTAAAACTCGAACGCATCTAGCGCCCGTTTATTTGCATTTAGAAAACGCTTTTGTACGCAGCGATTCTGGACACATTGCTTGAATGCTAGTTTGGTACGATGGTACGATCCGCCAGCGGGACGAGAGGCTCAAGCAAAACAAATCTTCGCTTTTATCGATGGAAAATCAACGTAGATTCCTCTTCTTGCGAATTGCTAATGCTATGTTATATCATCTGAATCATCACTGCGTGTGCTATTTGTCTACATGTATTATCAGTTTTTTGAATTCAGAATACATGGCATCCACCTCCTCCGCCGGGCAGGCGGAATCCTCGAGAAGTTCGAATACCCCAGGCCGGCCGAACCGAAAGCAGGGAAAAGAACTAGACGTACCGGGAATTCCGAAGCCATGGATTGCGTGTTGGTCAGATAACCAACATTGCATGTTTTTCTACAATACAGTAACTCGCGAAAGTCTCTGGCAGAAGGAGTTCGACCAGCGGGTTATGGATCCATTGTTCGGTAGAGCCGAACCTGCTCCGCCAATCAATCCCATACTAGTGAACTCCGGCCAACCTTTATATCCGGATTGGAACTCTCCTGGATTGGACCAGGCCCCTTTCTTCTCACATCATCGTCCTGCTTATCCTGCTCGCTGGTCACGCACCGACCACTACATGGTGGATCCGGTAAGCTATGCTGATAGTTCGACGATGCCGAAGAAGAAGGCGCAGAAAAGGAAGGCCGGACGAGCGACTGAGGAACCGACGCATGGGAAAACTAAGAATGAGTGGAAGGATGCCTGGTTCAGCGAAAGTACTTCAGCTTCTTTCATCAAATCAGACACTCCGGCATACAAGTGTCCCTATGAAAAATCAACGTCGGTGGAGAAGGAAGAGACAGTTGAGGTCACAGCTCCTGGACCATCTAACACCGCCAAGAATAACAAGAATGACGAGGAAGATGACAGGGGTTCGAGTAAGACTAAGAAGAAAAAGAAAGAGGACAGGTACCCGACAGGCTCACGATCGCGGAGCCTGCCATCCGTGGGTACCTCGGGTCGCAAACCCGTCAGTTTCATGATTGTCAAGAAAAGTGCATCCAGTGATGGAAGTGTTTTGAAGTCTACGAAACCGATGAAACCTTCTAAAATTTGCAACGAAAAACCGAAGGATTCGGAAGTCGTCGACCTCACACATGACGATAACGATTCACTGAAGAGCCATAGGACGGTACGCTTATTTTTTCTTCAGATTTTCATTGCTCTATTTCAGATGTATCATTTTTTATATTTCCGTTTTTCAGGGTGATCGACAGAAAAAGAAGCCAGGCGTGGAAAAGGCAACCATTCCTGTCGTCAATGCACAAAGATCCACGCTTATTCCGAAGATCGCTCTTCGCAAGACTGGGGAAGCAGATATCGTCGTGATCAAGAGCCAGTCGAAGCAGTCTACAGAAAAGGTATTTTGGGTATGGACTTTGAAAATGATTGAAAGTGAGGAGAGAGTGATTTGTTCTTAGCTTCCCCTTCAGATGTCAATCTACTTTTGAAGGGAAAATTTTGTCGATTTCAGTACAGCAATGTAATCACCTCTCGTTCAGACCAATCTCTCGAAAGAACGCTCCGAGACGTCGAACCGTGCTACAACTTCTGCAGAACTAACGATTGCGTCACATCCTGTCATGCAACCTTCTGTAGTACCGGAGATAGAGGATGAGGACTTGCTGGAACTGTAAGTGTGCAGTTCAAATGTATTGTTAAGATGCTTACTGTAGAACCGACGTCGAGGAGGAGTGCGAAGAACCAATGGACGTTGACTTTGATTTCAACGATTTTGAGGATGTTGATATGGAGGATCAAGAACACATGCTGGATGAAAACTTGAGATTAGTGGTCGTGTTTGACACATGCAGTCTCTTGGATAATCCTGACATTATGGTGGAATGCGTGATCCGTGGAGTTAAAGTTGTCATTCCCAGAACGGTGAGGCTCTTTGGCGAAGCTAATGGTTTTTCTCTTCATAGGTTCTCGACGAGCTGGACTATCAGAAGACGTTGCATAGAGAAGTAGCCCGTCAAAGTCAAGAAGTCCATCGCATAGCGCATGAGCTCTACCTCACTAGGATGGTCATTGTAGAACAGCACAAGGAGATGTTAGAGTATAAAACGCGTGGCCTGAAAAACGACGACACTATTGTTGACTGCGCAAAATATATTCAAGACGGCATCAACGAAGAGTATGGGGCCGGACAAGTCAAAGTATGTTTTGTTACCTCTGATCGAAATTGTCTCCTTCGAGCTGCCGCCTACGACCTCAATTGTCAAAATAGCACTGAGTTTTTAAGGTTTTTGAAGAGCAACTACCCTATTGGGATCAGTTGAATAAAGACGTTCTATGTAGCCGCTTCTTATCGTTAATGTGGTTTTGATTCCGCAGTATTATAACCCGAATATTATACCGTATTCACCGCCTTCAGTACATATGCCACCAATCGCCCACTGGAAGGTTGCACAGGACGGCAGTGGTGTTTTCATAGAGATTTCGAAAGATGTTTGGGTGAAAACTTCTCCGGAAGTCCTCGCGAAACTTCGTTTCCACGTCGCATCTGCTCTCATGAAGATGAAAAACTACGTGTAACCCGGACATTAAGCATTTGTGGCTTCGTTGTTTGAAGCATTCCTTGCATAGCGACACACATTAACCCTTATATATATAATAAATAAAGCAGTTTGGCCTCGACAGAAGCTCACAAACAATTACAAGATGTTTATACGGTAACTCACAGCTCAAGAAAAACATTCGAGGTACTTTATCGAGTTCTAATTTTAGAATTTCTATTGCGCTGCTGAAAGTTTTGGCTCGGATCTATGGGGACTCCGGAACTTGATAATTTGTCGGAAAATACTCGGCGGTGTTTCGTAGTGTACCGTACTTACCGCATGTCGAAAGATGCCTATCCGATGCGAAAAAGACATCTAGTCATGGCGGCAGATAGCATGGACTAAGACGTCTTGATCGCATAGGAATCGGCTGCATTGATGAATCAGAGTTGGTGTGAAGGGTTCTGGTGATCACCGCAAAGAGCATTCGATCTGGCTTTGGCGATAGCTCAGCGAAGCACTGCCCTTTGTGGAAGCCGGCTGTGGAGGGAGTCACGCCGCCGCCCGCCATCGCGCTCAACTTATCTAGTCATTCCTTTTATCCGCGTATGAACTGAGATAGTTGACCGTAAAGGTGGGCGGCGACCAGAGCAGGAACGGTAGGTTGACGGTGAAAAGGATTGAAGCCATTGTTGCGTTTATCCCGTTTTATGTAATACTGATGAGGTGCGAAGGCGTTATGGGTCACTCATCCTGTACCGCCCTAATGGTTCGGACTTTGGTACAGTATGGAGAGGTGACGTGTGAAAATTTGGCCCATGGAAGTGTAGGGTCATAAAAATCAAATCTTAGAATTTCACCGGATGCTAACTTATGCAAAAGATAACAGCCGGTGTTGTGTCTCCTTAAGAAAAGAGATTGTGGTTTGCAAAAACTATCGGGTCGTTCCGCTGCTCTCTGAGTTAGCGGTTGAACTCCGTTTTCTACCAATCAAATGATTGCCCCGGCTCCTAGAAAGGAATGGAACCCTTGGAGTCGTAGTTCCACCACCGCCAACAAGAAGAGTCTCTCCACTACTCCAGTTCTACATCTTCATCGCGGCTCTCCGTCTTCCACCGAAGCGTATCGTCCCACAGCCCCAAGTTCAACCCGAAGCAAATGGATATTCCGATGCGCCGCTTGATCGACGTCAGACTACTCCCAGTTAACAAAAGGATCGCGCCATCTGTGGAAAGGACATTCGTCGGATTCCGAAGTCAAAAGCTTCAACACCAATATCGACCGACACGCTTAACGGAAACCGCCACGGGATGCTGCAGACTGTGATATGTGTCTACGAGACTTTATATTTGTTGTATTGTATGCTTGCACCGGTGTCTTGCACGGCGTATAGCCGTTAATTCAAGAAATAAAGTAAAGTAAAGTTCATATGTAGTACGTTACTGAAGGACATATGTAGTACGGACATACGTTACCATTATTCAAAAAGCTACCGACCGGAAGCAGATCTCGGAGGTTGATCCCCCGTATGCCGTTTAAGCGCGAAGAATACGGTCGCCATTATGGGTGGTAATTGCTAAATAACGATAAGGCGTGAGACTCTTTGAATATCCGAGGAAAAAAACGGCGAGAAACAACGGATGCTTGGAAAAAGACAACGAAGGTTCAAGATTGCAACATTTCATCCTGAACCGGGGTGTTATTTTTTTCGCTCTATAAAAACTCAGTTTTGTGATGTGGGAACACTTTCATAACACCTAACGTGTCAACAAATCAACATTTAAAGCTCTTTTCACCTTTGCCAGCAGGTGACCTGTGCGCTTCGATTGCCTTTTAAGTGTCCTTTCCACACTACGTCCGTCATCCCGAGTTGACACGGCCGCGAGTGCGTGTCACTGGGACTTCCATAGGGCAATCCATTCACACATCGACACAAAATCTAGGTGCTAAACGCCTTTGTGGAGTGATGTAGGTCAAATAATACGCAAATGCGAATCGCCTAGATTTTCCCAACATTGACAAAATTTCGTACTTTTATACCGGTTTTTGTTTTTAATTGTGTCTATTATTGAGAAACATGCGATTATTATAAGTCGTGGAATAACCGTCATGACTGTTTCCTCCGCTTGTGTTTCTTAGCTCTGAAGATAAATCGCCGGCTTCTGCGTAAGACTTAACGACGCAATTATCTTTACCGTTACTTTGGCTCATGTCCGCTACTTTTAAAGCGGAGGCCAGCGTCCTTGAAAACGTGTGTATACACGGTATTATTTCAATCAGTTTATTAATAGAAGATGTTTTTGCGTTCTCTGATAAATGAGTTATATCAGCGTTACCCGTTTCACATATTTGAGCATCTTCAAAAGTCTCCAGACTTCGTCTGAGTTCTGAGAAGAGCGCTGACGAGCTGGGCGGTGAAGTCCATGACGTCTTGCCAACTCGGCTTCTCTCTTAAGAGACGCGAGGGACTCAGGATGTATTCATCTGGGACCTTCAGCCGCACCGCGACATTTAGAATGTATTCCACATTGCTTCTGGCCGTCGATCTACTCATCCTGTCGGGGTGCATATACGTCGAGTTGAAGGAATGTAGTAGGGCTGCGAATGCTCGTCCGTCGTTCCAGTGACTGCTGAAGTTCTGGACCTCTATTCTATAAGGGCTCACGCGGTCCTTGCACCACTCCAGGAACGCATTGCGACGTGACCCCAGGGGTTTTTCCTGGAACGAACGAGATGCTAAGCATACGGTACGGTAACTTACATGCTTTAGCAGAACCCATATAGGAAGTTCTCCTTTTGTTGACTTTATGCCTCTTTCACTGGGTGGGTCCGAAGCATGGTTGATAATCAAGTGATTCTCCACCTGAGTGACGCTAGCAGCTAGCTTCTCCACTTTCAATCTTAGCATCTTAGCTTCGTGCTCCGCTTCCTTTCTGAACTGTTCCGCCACCCTCACACTCAAGAGCATGTCCTTCTTAAACTGTTCCATTTCTGCTTTCTCTGCCTGCAACACGGCCATAATTGCTACCTCAAGTTTAGAAACTATTTGTACCTCAAGTTTAGCGTTGATCGCGTTTCTTTCTCTTTTCAACTGTAAGATCTTCCGGTTCTGCCACTCAACCAGTGACTTTAAATCGTTTCTGTTTATCTCGTATCCGTTTGAATCGAGACTGTCACAACTCTCTTCATCGGACATCTCGTCTACTTCGTTTAGATCAGCGGTGATGCCGTTTCTCGCGCCTTTAAAGTCGTTTTCGACTCTCTGAAAGTGACGATGAATTAGGTATACGTATACATTCTTTGAACGAAGGTCACTGATGTTCCAAACAAATTTTTTTATCTCATGTGTGCGATCGATTATTTCACACCCCATGATCGCTACCTGGCTCAGTCAAAAGTAAAGTTCGGCTCGTTGTTCCCAAGTAATCAAAATAGTATTTTAAACAAACTACTTCGAACAAGCTTATTGTCAATATTTGTCCTCAAAGAAATTACCACACTAAGGAAATCAAACCTCTCTGTGCAGCATATCCATTTTTGTTGTTCCTCGGTTCTCCCTTTGCAAAGACATGAATTCCAGCCACAGGGCTTCCAGTTCTTCTTTTGCGCAATAATACCCTTCGTGAATATGGGTAACTTTTGTCAGCAAATCTTCGCTTAGAATCGGTGTCCGGGTCGATATCTCAGGACCAAAAAATCTAGGTTCTCCAACGTCGTAGCGGACTAGATCTTGTAGCTTCAATATGAGATCGTCCGCTTTTCTCGCTTGTTCCTTGTAGTGATCCCGGTCGCGCTGGAAATACAGTCCCAATTAAAACCACCAGTGTGGTGGCGTCTAAGGGCACGAGACGGAATAGGTGACGGGCAAGCGAAAGTGATAAGAGGCATATCACAAATGCACGGAATGAGCGAACGACGTGAAATCGCATACCTCAACATGCTGACTAATGAATTCAGCAGTAGCCGCGGCTCGTCGCGATGGTATTGTAGTTGTAGAAGGGGTCAGAAATGGGCTCGATGATACTGGATTCCGAGCAGTCCAATCTTCCGTTTTTAGAGAAATTCTTGTTGAGCTGGAAGATGAAGAAGCTGGGAGGAATCGAGACACCTTTGGACGAATGGAAGTAGTTCGTGTCGTCACAGTCTGCGATTTAAACGTAATTACAAGGAAGATTAATTTAATGGGTTGAAACGGTTTTATTAGGACGGTACTTATACATCTCAGAGCTCCTGAAATTTCCCAAAAACATTAATGTAGAAAGTTAATATAGTGATAAAGGTCTTCTTGAAGGTCGTCCTTTGTATTTTAATTAATAAACATTTAACAATTTTTGGAAGTTTAAACGTCCACTGTACACGATTTCTATGCGAAGGAAAGGGCATTGAATTTATCAAGACATGTATGGCCTTTTATTTCAAGCACAGAGCTATTATTCAACGAGCTACAGTAAGATATAAACTGTGTGTGATCGTTGGCCTCATATGGCTGACACTTGTGCCATGTTTGCATTGGCTTTTGTGCATATAAACAAAAGCAATCAATGTTATCAGTGGTTTGTGAAATGCACAGGCATAACAATGGGGACACACTTTACTTCCCGTGGTCAAATCACTCATGAAACAGAAAGGTCAAGCATCTGCCAAGATGAATGGGTCCTCTTTGGTCATTTCATCCATTCCTTTTTGCAAATATAGGAGCACTCAGGCGTCATATCAATTCTGGTTATGCACATTTTCGACGAAAATTTTCGTGCCCTTGAAAATCATTTGTAATAAAAAACTAATAATGTTTGGTGTTTTTGAGCATGTTTTGCCGTTAAGATCCTTGCGACAAGCTTGAAGGAGTCTACAGACCAGTTTGGTTTAACAAAGACGGCAGAAATAACGAATGTCAGAAAAAGTGTCTTTGCCAATACCCAATAAACTTCCCAATTTCAAGACTGTCCATTAAACAAGGAAGGTATCTCTGTGTAAATTTGGCGCCAAGCTTCACATCTTAATAAGGGCTTCCCTATTATCTGATCAGTCGATACAAGACCGTCGTCTAATCAAAATTCGTTCCGAAAATTCACACTTTTGTGCGACTTACCTGTCTGTGGGTCGACATTGTCCTCATCGCGACGGTGTTGGCCTTGCTGTCTGCCGAGAGAAGAGTGTTGTTGAAAGCAACACATCTTCTACCCCTCTAATCACCAGC
Organism: Steinernema khuongi; assembly: GCA_016648015.1. NCBI lineage: Eukaryota > Metazoa > Nematoda > Chromadorea > Rhabditida > Steinernematidae > Steinernema > Steinernema khuongi. The sequence goes on along the minus strand of JADLIF010001561.1, from coordinate 68,269 downwards.
TGTTTTGCGCCGACGTCGACGGCTCACCTCCGCTAAGCGATGATCAATCTCGACTCCTTGCGCGACAAATGATGTCCCGGTTGTGTGGGTGTCTAGACAGTTTGGACCTTTTTGCTCGGTCTGTACATGATGCTCGGTCTGTACATGAACTGTTTATAAACTTTCAAACGAAAAGAACAGAGGTAATGCACGGACCGCTGGCGAGAAGGTGTACTTTAAATGAACTTTAAATTTATGTTGCCTGAAACAGCAAGGAAGCAGTACTGTAGTCGGTTTTCTCGCGTATCTTCTCTGGGTCCTCCATGGGTTGGACGGACGGCCTTCTTGAAGATCCCACATATCGCGTGAGAAATGGGATTGATCAAACCGTGAAGTCCGCCCGGTTTCGAACAACAGAGCATTTCAGCAAACACTAATCGATGTCCTCGCAGCTTGCGGTGGGACGCGACAGCTGTTTTATTTTTGGCATTGACGTTATTCTGAGTTTGCACTCTGGCGAGCTCTTTTTCTTTCGCCGATTTAGCACGACGTTTTCTGAATTGAGATTCTAAAACTACCCAACTGGCATAGCTTATGATCACCGCTTTTCACTGTCCCGTGCAATGCGTGACTTTCATTTCCGGCCACAACTAGTCTTTCTCTCTTTCACAGACAAAAACTCCGACAATGAACGCAGAATTGTTGAAGCAGCGTGCAGAGTTCCAGAAGCATGCGGCGAGGAACGTCTCTGTGCAGCAAAGGCCCACCGCTTCCGAGTCTTCATACACAACGTACAAATCCGAAGACAACAAGAAAAAGAAGAAGAAGAAGCCAGTAAGCAGCGATCCTCAGCTGAATGCCAAGTCTCTGTCCGAGTACAACAAAGGCCAGGGCTTGCCTTCGGGGCCGGCCGGAATTACCTCTGGAGGAAGCGAAGCCAACGCCATGCACTTCAGCCTCCTCGCTAAGATCGTCGACTACATGAAACGCCGACATCTAGAGGCAAAGCAATGGGGCCTGACATTAAAGGAGATTCTGGACGAGCTGCAATTACACGATGTGGGGAAGAAGGCCGAAATGTGGCTGATAGAAAATTTGCCCAATAATAGAAGGTTGAACGTCGACGAAGATGGAAGGTTCACGTTCAGGCCACCTTACAAGGTGAGTTCATGACGAGCGTATGGTGTCTAGGTTGCAATGAATTTAGGTTAAGAATCGAGCAACTTTGCTGCAGCTTCTTCAGAAATTCGAACGCGACGGAAAAGGTGGAGTTCTACTTTCCGAGCTCAATGAATGCATGCCGAACATCGAGAAGCACATTCAGTCCCTCGGAAATCAGGTTATTACTATGACTACGCAGGTGAGATTCCTCTCTTTCGGTTCATCACCATTCATTTGTTTAGCACAATAAGCGGAAAGACCAAGTCTACTTCTACAACAACAGCGACACCGACTACACACTCGACGACGATTTCAAGCAACTATGGCGCTCCGTCAGCGTGGACCACCTTGACGAGAAGAAGATCGAGGAATATTTGCAAAAACACGGAATCCGCACAATGAAGGACTTGCAGCCGAAGAAGATCCAGGGAGGTGCACCTAAGCGAAAGGCAGTGAAGCGGAAGATCAACCAGAAGGTGCACAACGAGCATCTTTCCGACGTACTTCAGGATTACGAGCAACCCTGAGTGTTCGCTTCCACTTCCCCACAGTCCCGTTCAGTGTTGTGTAAATAAGTCATAAAGTCTTTAAAGAGTAACCATCATTCTCCAGCAATGGATCGGGGCGGCTAGTGAATACAGAAAGTATCCCACCGAACATTGGTTGTTCCTAAGTGGATGTATTATCAATACCAACAAACGTCAACAATAAAATCTAAAAAATCAACAACTGTAAGGCACTACTGCTGTTGCTTTTGTAGGGCGGCTTCATCCTGCTGCGACATCGAAGTGAGGCGCTTTCCGAGCTTGTCGTGCACGTCGAGGTACTTGGCGACACAGCGATCGAGGCAGACCGCTTCGCCCTTCGTCAGCTCTCCTTCACGGTACGTCGACTGGACGCACTTGGCCTGGCACGCGTTCGTCATTCGCCGGTACATGTCGGACATCATTTCCATCTCGAGGTCCGCGACCATGGCCATCTGCTCTTGAGTCGCCATTTCGATGTCTTATTCTGAAACAGGCAAAATGATATATCGCGATGAATGATGCCGGAATATACACAACGTGCAGCTCGGAACTGGACTGAAAGTCCAAATTAATAAGCAACAATCGCGTAGAACAAAGCGACCACCCACATCGTCGAAGCCGTTGTGGGACAAGTTGTAGATGGATGGAAAACTCGGATGGTAGCCATCAAGGAACGTTAGCCAGCTACTGCCACAAGTTTAAGATCGGTACCTCGTTTAGCAGCGCTTCTCATGGGTTATCGCTACATATGTCACATTTATAAAGATATAAATACTGGTTAAAACCAATATTACACACAACAGTCGGCAGGGATAAATAAAATTTTATTCTCACGGATAATAATATAGACTTTGATGTAACCCGCTTTCCGTCTTCTATACACAATCAAAACAGCTGTACATGGCAATTGAAGTCTCGTTGCTGAACCGCACGGCATACGCCCTCGGTCCATAGTAAGGCATTCGGTATCCTGTGCCGTCGGCAGGGCCCAGCAGTTGCAGTGCAATCAGGATTACGTCGACTAGGTAAAGGACGAAGAGACTCCCGAAGGTGAGCATTTTGAAGAGACCAATGGCGTAGTAGCCCAGGTAGAACCGGTCGATTCCCAGCCAGCCGAGGAAGATGGAGAGCATCAACGCGGTAGTGTGACTTGTGCCGCTGGAGTATATGCAACCGTTTTCGACACGTCTTTCAAACTCGCGTGTCTCGGGATCCATTCCGGAGCAGATGACTCCAGGCGCAACAATACATCGGACTGGAAATGGTAGTTGATTAGCTGATGGCCACGTGTTGCCCGATGGTTGGATCAGGAGTCCATTCGGTGAACATGTTTTTCGAGTGGTCTATGGCTTCTGTATCTATCGCTTATACAGATGTTTCCAACCTAATAAGCACGCGAAATGAAGCATTATAAAACTAAGAGCTCAGGTCTTTCCAAACTTTTCCGCTTTGGGAACGTTGACAGGCAGCATGATTTTCACCTGTGATGGAGTTGTCGGTCTGGCAGGTATCGGGCTGCTGCGTTCCCACATCGATGGTAGGCTCCAAACAGAAGTATCTAGAACGGTATCTCATAGATTTGTCGGTGAAATACTTAACTTACTGTCCGTAGTACAGTTCTGTGCATGGCTTGTACGACGACGCCGAGCCTTTTCGGGCGAATATGACGGCGTCAGAGTCATCTCCGACGTTGTTAATCTCGAAGGCCAAAACGAGCACGACCATCGCGACGGCGACGAGCACTTGTCGCAAGTCAAGAAACAGCATAATCACAAAAAGATGGATCTTCTTCGGTCATTCCTCCAAGCAGCGAAGAGTTGACTTCAAAAGACGGTGGCGCAAGGAAATGGTCTTCTGAGTTTCATCAACCACCGATAGAATCATAGCAACGCTTGTCGTGCCGGGACCACTCAGACTGCTCATACTATGTTCCTAGCCCTTTATGGTGAGACTTCACTACAAAGATATTATATCGCCACACATCGACAACGTAACCAGACACATCGGGGCATATTTAATTAGACGGAAGACGATGATAAAGATTCTCCATAGAGAGCAACTGCGGAAATATAAAACTGAATAGAACTGTACTAGCCGTAATGTAACTTTTCTTGCACATGTGATATGCAACTGTAAGCTTTTGGCATCTAAAGCTTTCAGTCCATACTAATCTAAGCTTTTAACAAACTCCTAAACGGTGGCATTTTTAACATCATATAGGTTTCCTTGTTTCTTAGATATCGAGGTTAATCCCTCTTGTAAACTATCCAAAGCTCGGTACATGCGTTTTTTTCATTGTGTGCTTCTTTTAGTCATCACTTTTCCTTCTGACAGGCCTAGGCACCAATTGCGACAAGTATCTCACCGCGCATCGCCTTCTAAAGGCGATTCCCCCCATGCTGAAATATGAAGAGTTTCACCTTTTTGTGGTTCAAAATCCCAGTTACCAAATCGCATGGTTCTTTTACGCCGGAGCCTCAATCCTGGAGATTTTTCGTGAACGGCCTTCTGACAGGCCTAGGCACCAACTGACGTCTTGCGCAATTCCAAATTTGCGCTTTGCAGCAAATCACTTCTAAAGTAACTGGTGCACTTGGCTTGCCCCCAGTCCTAATGTTTTGCTAATGAAGGTTTGCATCGGCATTGCGAGCAGGGTAACTTCTACGCCCGGCTTAGGCTTTCTGCCATTCCTGATGCTCAGCTAATTAAGGTTTACATCGGCATTGCGATCACAGTAACTTCTACGCTGGGCTCAGGCTTGCACTTAATCCTGATGTTTCTTTCATTTTGCCTCGGTGGTGAGCGGTCGGGTCGTTCCGCTGCTCTCTGAGTTAGCGGTCGACCTTCCATTCCCCGTCAATCAAATGATTGCCCCGGCTCCCAGAAGGAGTGGAACCCCAGGGATGCCGTAGTTCCAACGCCGCCAACAAGAAGAAGACGTCGCGACCACATCGGCAGCCCTGCAACTTCAACCGGACACCCAAGTCTCCACAGAGCTCTGAAGATGGAATGGCCCGCAGCAACAGGATCCCGAGTTCCGATGCCTCATCGTCTTCAACATGCGTCTTCCACCCACTTGGATGCCGGCCACGATGAAGCAGCGGATATGGAGCGCCTCGGGAACCCCGGAATAGCAGCACCAACATCGACCAACTCGTCTCCCAGGGATCGTCCAGAAATGAAGTCTGCTTTGCAAATGTGTGTCTATTGTACTCTGTATCTGTTGTGCATTTATGGCGATCCGCTAGTCGTAATGGCTATGATTCGGAATAAAAGTTAAAGTTAAAGTTAAAGTTGTTAATGGGTTGGCATAAGCACCGTTTAAAAATTTTTTTCGCTCGGAGAAACTGTCCATCGGAGAAAATGTCCGCGGAGAAAACATCCGTCGGAGAAAATGTCCGCCGGAGAAAACGTCCCGCGGAGAAAACGTCCCGCGGAGAAAATGTCCGGGAATCCATCCGTTTCCTCCACATCATGGCCTTTCTTCAATATACAGGAAACATCAACTGGGAGATAAGCTACAAGCAGTTTGAACTGTTCATTATGGCCGCGTGGACAGTTGTCTTCGCTTATCCCATCGTCTTAATCATTCCCGCGTTCCAATATGACTCGTGGTGGAAATACGTCGCAATAGTCCTGACCCTCATCAGCTTCGTAACAGTCATTAAACATGTTCGTCATCGTTACAAGAGATACGTTGACACACACCCTCTTCTTCCCACCAGTCAGCGTAAGCTCGAAACTGAACAGTTACTACATACAAGCATATAATTTAGATTCGAGCACCTTCTGTTATCTAGGTCCTTCAGAAACAATCCCCCAATAGCAGAACTACATATGTTCTCGTATATGTTCTTCGAAAATTTACTACGTTCAATATCTTTTGCTTTCCTCGCGCGCTGAACGGAACTCCTTTGTGGCTGGCAAACTGCCATTCGCTGTTCAGAAATTCGCGTTTATGTAAACAAGGTGTTTTTTCACGCTACTACCGTATTAAGCTATCTCAGTGCCACATGGACATCTCTATTTGCTGCCTTTGTGTATCATTCATCAAGTTATTACCGTTTTTGAGTTGTTATAACTTTTTGACCGTGCCACACCAGATCCTCACTTCCAATTCGTATGTATAAGCAGTTGTTGTTACTTGCGGACATCCACGTAGTGATCGAAATATTGGTACCGATCATATTGGTACTACAAAGCTGCTCCCTTGAGTGCTTTCCGATTCCCTGGAGAATAGGACCACGGCCAATTACACCGATTGGCCTCCGGTTGAGGCAAGTAATACTGCTTCTGACGCGTCCTAATGAGCACCGTGCCCCACGATCTGCTATTTTCGAAGAAGAGCAGAATTTGATTGGATTCTAATTGGATATTTCGCAACAGGTTCGACTTTCGATGCCCAGGTTCTGTCCCACTAAACTTGAGGGGTGAACCTATTGGGTAGCAGATCCAGCAAGAAGGAAAGCAAGCCGTATTTCAGCCTGTCACTGTATATGGAAGAAAAATGAAAATGCATTTGCAAAAAAGTGGCGATCAAGCAACATACCAACATCAAATAGTGCGATTGCTAACTATGATGCTGTTCTAAAGCTGATATGTGGGAGCAGGAGCGACTGTTGGTTCAAGAGAGTCCTTTGAAATTTTAACATTTACCTCAAAAAAGAACCTTCAAAACATAAGAGAACCTTTACCTCTCACATAACTTCCCCCTTAGCTTTTCCTCCTGTTCAACTACATTCAACCGGTCGAGATCCTCGAAGATTTGGGCTCAAGCAAGGTAAATGCATGAAACAGAAACCACTGAAGCATTTATGGTGAGCTATTGGAAAAAAGGTGCTGGTATCGCTGGTTCTGCCTAACTCTACATCTTCATCTCATCCCACCTCACACGGTGACCTCAAGAATCGTATCCATCGCTATATACGCCCCAAAAGCAGATCCCATAAAATTCCGTCGACATCCCAAAAACGTCTCCATCCCCATAATTCGCTCCAAATTTCCACGTTTGTTTGTTTGTATACGTCTTTCTCGCTCGCCCGCACATTCATTCACAAATCGGCCGTTTCTTTCAGCTGCGCGCCCGGCTCGACCTGGATCGTCCAAGTTTGTTCGCCATCGGTCTCCCTTCCGGCGCGACCTTTGAGAAAGTGGGCGGCGGCTTGGAAGCAGTGGCCGTGGCGCACCCGATTCGGAGGTGTGCGCGAACTGTTGACTGTTGACGGCGAAGACGCGAGCGAGCGTGCGCGAACGAGTTGCGTTGTTTTGTCCCCTTAGTGGCGCAGTCAGACCGACGTCGCTCCCCGCCATCATGCTGGCGACACACCACAGTCCGGGAACTCATGTCACGCACACCACCAACAAAATGGGCAAGGTGGAGGTCCAGATCCGGAGCTGCTTCTGCTGCGGGCTCTCCGTCGGAACGATCTTCATCGCGTTCTACACCTTGGTGAGTCGTTATATCTATGTCAACTTATCACTGTGGTAATCCCAACGCCTTAGGGAACCACATCAAAGATATGTGTTTTCTGGAAATGACCGTAGTTAGGACTACGCCCCTTCATACGTTCTGGAGGGATTCCGTGTAGTATGTTCTTGTGATATATCCTCTGTAATTCTTTTCACATTTTATTCAATTGAGCCACTTTTTTTCTCATCTGTTGTTGTTGATCCAAGAAGTACAGTAGCCCTTTATTTCCAATTGGAATCGAATATTTCAGTTTATGGGGTTTGAACTATTTGTAATGGGTCCTTCTGTATGAACATTTTTAAAGTTGAGGTTCATAAATATTCCAAGTATTTTTGCTCTATCCACTTAAACAGAGTTGTTAAAGTACCAAAGATAAACATGTCGATAGTCAGAGCGGTCAACAGTAAGTTCGATGGTTTTGTGGTTTCTCTTTCTCAGTAGCAGTCGTTTGCCTAACCGGTATATCTCGCTTCCCTGTCATCTAATACCATTTAATCCGCTTGAGTGCGCCATGAATGGCGAATAAAACTTTTTCGTCGGCAAGTCCAAAAAAATTGGCGCGGTGACTCACAGTTTTTTGTTTTAAATGCCTATTGGTATGCGAGTAATGCGCTAGCTGGTTCTTAGGACATTAGGAATAGCGCCGAGGTTCAGGGTTTTTCAAGGTGAATGTTTCTTTGACTGCAGAGGAGACCGTTTAAGAACCGTTTGAGAACGTTTACAGTCCCATTTAATCTCCATTTACCAGTGGAATTAAGATCCTTACATAGTGCGCCACCTCCAAAATCAAATCGTTGACTTTGTTCCAGAACACCAATGATCGATAATATTGGGTTGGTGCATTGAAAATGTCCAATGATTTAAAGATCTCCGTTCTTTGTGATACTTGCTAACACAAACCAGACGTTGAGGGCGCTGTAAACAGCATTCTTCTCTCTTCCCCAAAGATATGTTGTCGACTCCTATTCCTGTGTCTATCCCTATTTTTTAACGATTTTGTTTGACCACTTGCAAATTTGCCATATGGACATCTCCGACATGTCATACTAAATTAATTCCTAAAAAATTTAAATGCACGCCAAGCGCCCACTAACATCAACCAGGTTTATGGCGAGGGTCCAACGACTGCGAGGACCTGCTTGAAATGGTTGGATCAATTTCGATCTGGGACAAATCGCTCAAAGACGAACCACGTCCGAAACATAGATTTCAGTTCGAAGATGCCGCCCTACTGAGGCTACTTGCAAACGAAGGCTGGCAATCGACGCGGGAAGTGGTAGAACTGTTAGGGCTTGACCATACTACAGTGCTACGTCCCCTCACTGCTTTAAGTTTCAAGTCGAAACTGGGGCATTTTTCTCACGACCGACACCCAGAAACGACAGAGAATTTTCATGGCCGCGGCTCTTCTATCCAGACATCAGAGAAAATTATTTTTTCCACACCTTGTGACAGGCAATGTAAAGTAGCTCTTAACTGCAAGCTTTCGTCGGAATCGAGAATGAGTAGCTCCTAGAGAAAAATCAAAACCTGACCCGACCCCAAACTTCACCAGAGTAAATTAATGTTGTCGTATGGTGGGATTTTCAAGGAGTGAGATACTGGGAAGGGCTTGATAGCAACAGGACGCTTAATGCTATTGCCTATTCACAAGAACTGGACAAGGCGGCTGCTTCTGTCCGAGAAAAGAGATCAAAAATGAAAAAAGTCATTTTGCAACATGACAGCTCAAAACCACATGTTGAAAAATTGACCCGTTCTAAACTCCAGGATTTAGGCTGGGAAGTTCTCGCTTGCCCGCCGTATAGCCCAGACTTCTCCCTATCATACTAATACCTTTTCCGGTCAATTGGCAAGGAATTGGATGAGCAGCAGTTTAATTCAGTCGAAGAAGTCAAAATCTGGCTTCTATCTTTCTTTGGCTCAAAACTTCGCATATTTTAAGAATGTGGAATCGGTCGCTTGCCCACGAAATGTGCAGAAGTTGTACTTCATAATGGCGATTACATTGATTCCTAGCGATGCTTATTCAGCAATAAAATGACGTTTAAAAAGTTGGAAATTAATTATACACCAACTCAATAATTCTGCCCAATTACCTTATTTTAAATTACGTATTTATGATGACCACTTCACCCATAACTCCTTTCACCACAACCCCTTGAGACGTACTCTATGATCCGCGGATTCCATTTCAGCTCCTCTTCTCGCTGCTAACCGGATTGGCGATTTGGGGATTTTCGGACACTCAGAACTACGGCGACGCGTCTCACTACACTAGCTGTGAACTCGAGGCGCAAGGCAGGATCCGAGCAGGTACTTTCTCTTAGCCGATTACCTGCTCAGAAGACCCCCCGTGAGGACTTAATTGAAACATTAGCGTGGCGTGTAGCGTCTCTACCGGTGTATTGTTAGACGTGCACCAGCGGGAGCGGACACCATGGGCACGGCGAAACCTGTTTGGAGTCGTTTGTTCACCCGTCGTATTTTTACGTTTCGCGCGTCGATTGCGGGGAGCGCCGCGCCCGATTTTGGAATCTCTGGAATCGGGCGGCGGGGACGGACGTACACACGTGTTACAACGTGAAATTGGATGAGTCAAGCAGAAAAAAAATAATAGAGTAAACATATCGATTTATTAGACCGAATACTGTGGCCTTGAGTAATTATATCGACATGTTACCTTGCAACAAGGGTGCGCTCGTCAAGGACGTCCGCATGCGGAAAGTATTCCATATAATACATTATAGGTTTGCGTGCTCTTTTGTGGCATTTTAGAGAAGAGGTGCTACGAATATCAGAGAGGTGAAGGCGGCAAAAGTAATAAAGAAGCACTTGACGTTTGCGGAGTTTCTAGGCATTTGCTCTTTGTCTGTTTTACATGAAGGCCATTCGAAGGTGCGCCAGTCGGAGGGACAAAGGCGAACTGTCTCTCCGACAATCTGATAAGCTTCTTGTAAGCCTTTGAAGTGACCATTACACGTGGCACGCGTTGTCTTTTGAGTCGTAACTTTCAAATATTGAAGAGCGCAAGGTGGCGACAGCTTTTATTCGTTAAAAAAGAAACATTGATACACTGGCCCTCAGTTCTTAGAGCTAGTAATGGCACAACAAAACAAAGCGGGTATGTTGCTGAACTCGCCCACCTCTAAACGTCCTTTACCGATTTTTAAGTTTCGATCGGTCTCTGCACGCTGCCAAAGTGCGTTTTGACCTCCTTTCTGAGTGTTGAAAAGAGAGAAATTAAAAGGAAACACCATAAATCAAGGTTAAGGTTGCAAATAACGATTGAAAGGGTCTTATGAGCACTTCGTTCTTCGGCATATTTCATCTACCGTCTTTTAGACAACAGAAAGCTACAATTCCACGAAGGAAAAACTACGGTAATCGTCGAAGACTCTACATCTTACTGGTGCTCGTTAGGCCTCTACACAGCAGAATTGAAATACTCTTTTTCGCGTATGTTCTGCAAAATCAGTGCACGTTACGGAAAGATTTTTAGCTCGCTATGGCACCTTAGTCTTCAACATTATTCTTTTCATTGCCATAGTTATTGCAAGCATTTTGCTGCTAATCTCCATTGCTTTGTACAATGAGTGGCTGATGGTCCCGTGGATCGCCGTCATGGCCATCGAAGTCATTCGAGGACTGATCAGCGTTTTCTTTATTTTCTTGTTCAGCCACGTAAGTCATCCAGTTAACAACGGTTAAATGTATTGAGAAACATTTGGGGGATACTCTCTGTAAACAAAAAAAAACGACATGTGTGTCGTAGCGCATCTAAGAATCCGTAAAACATAAACCGATCTTTAAAAATGCGCTTCATGCCGAACTCAAATGTTCTCTGATCTCCATTCAACGCATATGTGTAATTTTATTGCCTTCCAGTTAAACCTCGCAAGAATCGCCACTGGAATTTTCTTCCTTGGACTTCAATTCTTTCACGTGAGCGCACACACGTCAGAACAGCTCCGAATATTCCCATTTCAGATCTCCATCCTCATGATCATAATCGCCAAATTCCAGCGCATGTACAACCGTAAGCGCGGTCTCCCCGTGTACGAAGTCGGCTACGGTCAGGTAAAGTGCACCGCCCATAATCAGTCACTGTATGAGTAGCCAGAGAAACTGGAAACCAATGGCTATAGTAATGCAATTCCTCCGCTATTAAGGAGCGCCGTTGCGCGAAATCTAGCCACTCTGTCGAACCGGTTCAAGTAGCGGTTGTGTACACGCGGTGATTGATTTGCGCTGGGTTCTGAATTGATTTTGGAAGAAGAAGAAGGTTAATAGGGAACGGCGCACCGATAAGGTCAGCTGCGGAACCTCAAAGGTAAATGACAAAATGTAAATTTGGAGGAAACCGGTTGAATTGAGTGGGAATGGATACGCGCAGCGGAAAGTGGTTGGTAGAGAAAAACAACCTCAGCGGGAGGGGAACGGGTGCCGAAGGTCACGGCGAGGTGTGGGTGAATTGAGAAAATTGGAGCGCTACGCAAACAATGCGTTAGACACGGACAGTGGTTGCATGCCAGTGAAAAGAAGAAGACTGTATTGTCTTCGTTTTATGCACTTGGGTTTGATTGATGTTTTGAGGGTAAGCCCATACAGGGTAACATGGTTAACCTTATTCAATGGTCGATAAGAGCCTTTACTTGAATGCAGGTACAGTTTCTTAATCATTGTGAACGGCAAACTTGCATAATGCGTCCTAATCAAAGCGTATGATAACCTTGCTAAAATTCGATCTTGAATTACCTTATTTTAAGTTTTTTTAACTTATATTTTAAGATTCTTATCTTGGCTCCCAGCTTTCAACATTCATTTCAGTACCCCGACAATCGAGCATACCAATCGCAAACACTTCACTCTAACTATGCCTACTCGCCCAGCAACGTGCGTCGCAACGAAGCCCCACCACCTCAAGCTCAGGAATACCCGGGCACCCCACGCGACTACCCTCCTGGAACGCCTCGCGCCTATCCCAACCAAACGTGGCAGCGCGATGCTCAGATGTACGACTCGATGTACCGTCAGCCCGAGCCGAGGCCACGATACTGAAACCACGGAGGAGGAGAAGCTTGGACGCATATAAATCGCGATTTATTTGTATAAATAAGAGATTTTCTATTTTGCGCAGAAAAAAATCATCGGTGCTGTACAATAAATAGATTCTTGCTCAAGGATATTCCTGCTGCCTTTATCGTAGGAATCTTCGCATGAAGAAATGAACCACAACTGGCCACACAATCACAAAAACAAACTGTCTCCAACTCATCCCGAAGAACATCACTGATTTCTAAAGATTTGAGTTGAAGAAATAAAAAGAGGTCTCATAATCTACCGAGTTTTCGACCAGCCGCCTGATGACACTGTTCTGGTGGGCCATGGACGCGGACAAGCGGTGGATCTGGTCAGAGAGCGTGGAGATGGTTTGCTGCAGCTCCGTTGCATATCGAATGAATGCTGAGGGGGAAGACGGAGGAATGGGAGGTAGATGGTGACGATTCATGGAGTGCTGAGAACGTTGACATTCTTCCGCAGTGGGAGATTCACAGAAAGACACTGACCTGAAGGTAGTATTACAGTGGCACACCTGAGGTTGAGACTATTGTAGGGGCTTTAACTGCTGCAGATATTTTTTATCTTCGAGATTAACGACCCCGGTAGCTGAGGAAACCACAATTCCAACAGTTCGCTCCAGTTTGCTCATAAGATAAGGACTTACCCTTTCTTGGTTGGTTTTCCGGACAGATCCACCGATTCCTCCGCATCGCAGTAATCATCGTCGCTCAAGTAATTCGGTACTTCGACCCCACTTCTATCGACAACTTCTTCCTGTTTTTGTGACGGATATACAACCCCGTTTTCCTTTCCTTCTTCACCATCCATTCCTTTGTCCTGTTCTGACCTTTCAGCTTGGTCTCCATTTACAATCTCTCCGTTTTCCTTCACAGTATCTCCATTCACATGGGCATCCCTCCCAGGACCTCCTTCATGGAATCCCCACTGTTTCACCAATTCCGGATCCAACAGCTTGAACTTGGGTAGCATAACAGGCTCTAGCCTGTCCCAGTCGTCTCCGCACATCCACTCGCTCACTTTGTACTTCTTGCTCACTTCTCTAATTTTCTTTCGCACCAGGTCAATGTACTCCTGTTTCGACTCCTCGCTGTCCTTGTCTCCCAGCTTGTTCCAAGCGTCCCTTAGCATTATTGAAGAGATAGATCAAAATACCTGGTCTTACCACTTGTATCCTTCTATCACATTCCAGAAGCCTGGCTTTGGTTTCGTACAAGGGCCTTCTGTAGCTTGTTTGTAGAGGCCGTAGTAGGTTAATTTTTCGTCATTTGTGACTTTGACTGGCCCTAGAATTCTCGGGGTTTAGCAAAGCTGGCATTTAAACGGCCGGAGAACGCAAAAGGGGTACTTTTTCAAATTCTTTATATGAACTCAGGGGGTAATGATCAAGTAGTAACAGTTTAACCATCACAGAAGAATATATTCGGTTTCGGTTCTTTAGCCAGATACATGCCGTAGAACAAAAAGTCACGTTTGTTCCGGGACATTCCGGGGCACACAGTAAAAAACCGAACCTGAAGCGGGCAAATTGTGGATGATATCCACGACGGCGTGGAATAGGTTGTCCAAAGGAGAGTCACCATTGGCGACCATCCTGAAATTTCCATTGTCAAATGCGCAGTCAACAGGATGATCAATCGATTCCAGCGAACAGAAATTAGGCGACAAGAAGGAGAAATAGGGAGTGCCGGTTGACGGCGGGCGAGAAAACCACGCGCTTTGCGCAATTGATAATACTACACTACAGAGCGTATAAACTACATCAGCTGTGCGGCGAAAGGCCTTTTGTGGTAAACAACTAAGGAACTTCTCTCGGTCTTGATGAATTTCGGGAGGTCCAGGCTTTAGGGATACTATTTATAGTTATTAAAGGGGCTGTAGGCATACCGAAAATAAGACACAAGACAATCGCACTCCACTTGTTTCAGGCCAAAGCAGTTGTTTTGGAGGACATCCATTAAAACATTCCTTTTCCGGTCGTTTAGCGTGGCGATTGTGGAGCAAGAGCTAACTTCCTCAAGTTGCTTGGTGTGTTGATGATACATGGCAGAAGTCCCGCAAATTGATCTATTGGGGCCGTAAATTGATCTATTGTAAATTGATCTATTGGGGCCGTTAACCGTCAACCTGAGCTGTTTTTGCCGACCAAATTCTCCCTGGCGCCTAGAACACAAAGCTTGCGATGCTGCCATTTCTCGTAAGGCGTCACGCAGAAAATAGCTCCTGCGATAACTTCAAAACTAGTATGAAGACGGAAATATTGTTTCAGGTTGTGAAAAGCCCATCCACCTTATTTTCTTCTCGTGTTCTGCTGCAGGTGTGATTCTCTAGCATAGAATCCAGTTGGATCCATTCTTATGTGGTGGAAGAACGGCGCTAGTTCTATCCATCCTTGAATTTCACCGCGAACTCCAACAACTCCATTGAACATGCGGGAAATCCTGTACACTCGCCGGGTCCCATTTGGATCGGTCTGCTACAGTAATTCAAAGTGAGAAGGTCAGAGGTGGGCCTTCTGCACACCGACTTCCACGCTCCTTCTTTACACGCACCCGCGTCGCCTTCTACCCTTTCGCGAAGATCGTTCTGACGCGAAGCTTTCGGATCTGGTCATTGCTTCCTTCTTTGCAGAAATGGTCCACAACGTTGGCAGCGAAGCCGGCCTCGCCGAGTTCAACACCCACCTTCTTAACTTCTCGTACGCTTCTGGCTTCTCTCCCTCCGGAGAAGACGCTGAGCTCTTCGAGTCTCTCCAGGCTGCTCCCTGCGCGAAGAAGTACGCCAACGTTGCTCGTTGGTTCAAGCACATCGGCGTCTTCTCTGCTGAGGAACGCAAGGCGTAAGTTTTATTATTTCTACTGATGGTTCGGGTTTCAATTTGATGGTACTTCAGTTCATATTTTTGACTGTTCTCAGCAAAGAAAACAAAACTATGATTCTTGTCTTCTCAGTATGTAATCCTTTATTTCAGTTGGCCCAAGGCCTCCACGTCCGAGGAGCCCGCCGCTGCCGACGACGACCTCGACCTGTTCGGCTCTGATGATGAAGAAGATGATGAGGAGAAGAAGCGCATCACCGAGGAGCGCCTGAAGGCCTACGCCGAGAAGAAGTCCAAGAAGCCCGGCCCGATCGCCAAGTCCAACATCATCTACGACATCAAGCCCTGGGACGACACCGTCGACCTCAAGGAGCTCGAGAAGGCTGTGCGCGCCATCGAAATGGACGGTCTCGTGTGGGGAGCCTCGAAGATCCTGCCCATCGCTTACGGCATCAACAAGCTTCAGATCTGCTGTGTTGTCGAGGACCTGAAGGTCTCCTCCGACGCTCTGGAAGAGAAGATCACCGACAACGAGGACCTCGTCCAGTCGGTCGATGTCGTCGCCTTCAACAAGGTTTAGATACCCATTTTGAGCAATTGTTCGGTGTTTTGTTGAGTATGAACTAAAATATTCCTATTTTTACGCCATGCAAGACACCGGTGCATCGTGGTGGTGAAACCATGGCTCCAAGAGATCGGTTGCTTTCTGGGAGCCGAGGTTCACATTTGTTTCGCGGAGATCGACATCTTCTCCTTAGAAGATGTTTCCTTGCGAGTATTGCCAATGGTTCAGCTTCTAAGCAGTGGTCAAACTCATAGGTGTTTCGGAAACAGGATGCTTATTTATTCAGGGGACAGACACAGATCTTAGGAGCAGACAGACGGACAGATGATGATGTGTGCAGAGGGATGTCGGATTCGGGCGCTTTTTCTCAGCTTCATTGTGGTAGGCTTTTAATCAGAGCGGTGACTTCTTCGGCGACGCAGCTGAAGACGAGTTTGTACTGGTCCACGTTGGCCACCATTCCTTCGCGTTGGTCTCGAAGGTATTCGAGCGAGCCGGCGATGTTGATCTCCTTAACTCCGCGGGCAATGCGCGAAATGGTCGTATCGATGAGACAGTAGGTGCCGGTACGGCCGCAGCCATCGTTGCAGTGGACGAGGATAGGAGCTGCAGTGCCACGGTAGGACTTGTTCACTTTCCTGGAAGAAGATGGGATTCAGATCTCTCGAACAAGACCAATAGGTAAGACTGTAGAAGAAGCATGTACTGCTTAACTCCAATAGTGTACTCCACAACATATGACATTCTCAAGAACTACTCCATGCTCCTTCTTGTCACGCAGAACTTACCTTCTAAACTCAAGCAGCGACTTGTTCGTGGTCGGGGTTTTGTCAACGGGCCAGCTCAAGTAGTGGAACTGAGTGATGGTACGCGTCTCATTCGTGCGGAGATTCTTCAAGTAGAACGAACGGACCAGGTAATCTTCACTCCAGATGTGCTCGGACACCAGATGGATCTCATAGGGACCGTACACTTCAGATCCACTCTCGGGCCAGTAGCGGTAAGGATGCTCTTCTATGGTATTCAGGTTGACGAGGAGCACGATTCCTTGCTCCCAGATAAGTTGCCAGAAGTCAGGGGCGGTTTCTTGTGTGGGCGAGCGGCTGGCGATGTAGGCGGACATGCCGGGGTCGGCGTCGTGAATGGCGGTGGCGTTCAGAGGCTTCGAGAGTACGGTAGCCGATTGGTCGAATGCGGATTCGTCGGTGCTGGTGGAGGGCTGCGCGGAGACATCAAGGGTGGTCCATTGTTCAGCGATCTTCTCTGGCTTCTCGAGGAACTCTTGCAGGAATTTCTGAAATGCACGATATTTAAATTGTTGGACTCCCCTGAACATGAAATTCCCTCCCACGGCAATGTTCTGTACACTCACCAGAATCACATGTCCCGTGGTAATGTCCATTGTCGAGGTTGCAGCCTCATCGGGCCAGGATGACGTGCTCGACGTCTTCGACTTCGTTCCCGAAGGGGCGACCTGGACAGAGGTGGGTCCTTCCTGGGCGCCACTCATGCGTTGACGACACAGTTCCTCGTAAGCCATCTGGGCTTTTCCTTCCAAATGATCGGCGATTTCGGGCAGGGTGAATTTGAAGTTGCGTCGACGGGTGCGGAACATGTGGACGGCCATGACGGAAATGAGGGCGGTGATGGTGAACGCGCATATCATAAGGATCGGCATGAACAGGTGGTCGGCGTCGGCTTTCTGGACCGGAACCACATCCTGAAAATATAGTTACAGTTAAAGGATGGATCAGTTAAACGTAATTCCTGATTCAGTTAGCGCCAAGGACCTTGGTCAAAAGGATTTTAAGTCCCACAGACACTGAAGGAAAGACAGTATTCCACATGGCTGACCCAGTTTACTGTACTTGCATTGTCCTTGCCAAACTTGTTCGTTCATTGAATAAACTGAAGGAAGAACCTTATTTTCCACACGGTCTAGCAAACCCACGGAACAAGCAACGATCGATAGCACTTGCGCTACTTCAACAAATTGATCTTATAAATAATTCAGGCGTGACAGATGTTTTCTCCTCGGCTAATGTAATGTGGCACCCGGTGCGCGGCTTATCAGCAATTTTAAATGAAAAATTGATGATTCGCGCGGCGGCGATGTGGAATTGACTCCGTGGCTTTAATTAATGTCGCGAGGACGGCCATAATCCGATAACTTACCACACCGCTTCCTATTCCCGTTTCTTCGACGGACACGCCGCTAAGGGTTTGGATGTCCTTGCGTCGTTTATCTGAAATCTATGATGAGCGAGTGGCGCAAGGAGTAGAACTTACAGACAGCCTTTGCGACACCCTCGGAGTTGTGGATTTGACCGTTCTTCTTCTCCATCATTTGGGCGTCGTTAAGACGAGTGACTTCAAAGGAGAGCTGGTTGTCGTCATATCTGAAACGAGCACAATCCTAGTGGCTAAACTGCAGTCCCTAATCGGGCATGGAGAATTTCAAGGAAGAAGAATTTCAAGGAATTCAAAGGGGCTTTGGCCCTCTGCGGTACCGTAACCGATATCACTTTGGTTATCAGGCAAGATCTGTATCGGTCCCCACTTACTCGAAGTTATCGAACCACAGTCCACTGGGCATGGCGACGGTCTGTAGAATAAATTGGATGACATTTCCCAGCTCCGGCTCCGTCAGGTTTTCCTTCTTGATTTTCATGTAGACGCGGTTTCCCTCCACTCGGTGGATCTTATGGTCGCCCTTGACAATCTTGTGGATCACCTTGGACAGACCCAGATCTTCGTTTGTCACCCGTTCGATATCCTTCTTCAACAAGAACTGCTGTTCTCCGTTGTTTTCTGACGTCAAAGGGATGGCTTCTTCGACTTCGGGAGCAGATGCAACTATGTTCTTCTCGGTACGCGTGTGGATGGCGGACTTAATGACGTCTACGAGTTTCGACAACGCGGCCAATTGGTCATCGTTGAGGTCTCCCAGGTCAGGATTGCGATTCTGGAGAATGTCGGTGATGTACTCGTCGAGCTGTTCGGCTTCGAGTGAAGAGAGCGAGGGTGAGTCTTAAATGAATAGGCTCATATTTATGTCGCGATTTATGGGTTTATTATGTGGTGGGAACGAGTGCAAAAGCCGCTTTTGCAATAGGGGATTTGACCTTTTTGGAGAGGAAATGAGGAGAATGAAAGGAATGTGCACTATTTCGCATCCGATTGATGATGCGCAGCCTTATATAATGTATCCATGAAAATTTTGTGGTTTGTCTATATTCGTCAGCTGTTAGAGGAACAATATCTCTACAATTTCATGAAACTTGGTAAATTTCCTGCTTAGTTTAATTGTCCGATAGAGCGGATTAGATTAATCTAACGATTTTCTCCGCTTACGTATATGGATCATCCTAAATTAGCCAATATCTCCTATACCTTCATCTAAAGCTTTTGACTCACTTCCGATTATTCGACTGTTTTAGCCTAATTAACGGACATTAAGCTCATCGCTCTGGTTACTGAGACGAAGCTATATAACCGAAAACATCACATGCAATGGAAAAACTTACTTCTCTTCTCCAACGGAACCTCCGGTCTCTCGTAGTAGTTCGCCAACAACTGATCGACAGTATCCTCCGTCAACTTTTGGGTGCCGTCATCCTCATCAGGGGTGACTACCAGCAGGGGAGTGCCTTCAGTGTCCACGAACTGCAGATCCTCTGCCACAGGCTCCTCTACTCCACCATTGTCCTCTATCTGTTCATCACTACTGTCTTCCGTCTGTATCTGGACTGGTTCTGAGTTACTAGTACTATTGGACTCGACGACCGGCTCTACTAAGGGCGGCTCCTCGACATCCTCTTCTACTTCGGCGACTTGCTCGTCGTCTTCGACTGGCTTGTTCGCTGCGTTAGTCACGGTCTGAAACACTTTGTTTTCCGAAAGTTGCATACGGACATACCTGGAGAAGTTGCAGAATGTTTCCGGGCTCTTGGACTTGACAGAAATCGGGATCGTACAAGAGCTGGTTTGCCATGGAGAGTTTGAAGTAGGCAAGGACACACTGCGCTCCTTCATCTTGCCAATCGAGCCCCGCACGCGCTAGACGCACAAGCTCCAGTCGTAGCAGCTCCTTCTCATCGTCGTCCAGTGGAGCGTTCAAGGTTACGATGTCGGCTGACGACGTGGAGCACTGGCCGAAGAGACCGTCGTCGTAGCATTGTTCCGTGGATTCGCAGACAGTCTCGTCGAACGAGCAACCTGAAGAACGTGAACGTTTGGTGACGGATATTAGAAGATTATAAGATTTAAAGTGTTTATTTTGGGAGCGTCCCTACTCCCAAGCAGGGCACTTGCTGTGGTGATTGGTTCCGGCGTCTTCGTGAGGAAGCCATGCGTCCCATAGCCCCCTCAAAATTATCTCGTGACATTTATTTTGTTTGCGTTCTTTAAGCGCGCACGTCATCTTTAAGGACGCCGTGACAGCGGCCCCATCTTAAAGTCTTTGTTTCGCCCATCGTTAGGAACTTTTCCAAGTGCTTCCGACTTGGGGCATCAAGTCATTAGGAGAGACGTCTAAATAAATGATGTGCTGGCAGGGAAACTATGGGCCATGCCATTCCCAGGGTGATTTTGCAGGAAGCCGTAAACAAAAGGGGTTTTGTAGGAAATAGCGTGACAGGGGTACAGATGTGCGGAAGGAGAGAAGACGGAAATGGAGAAATTGGGGACTTATGAACTCTGAATCATGGAAATGTGTGGCACCTACATGGTCGTGTAACTGCTGAGATGAACTAATACACCGAAAATCCATTGGCCGCAATGGATTTTGGACTCACATCTTTTACGAGCCTATTCGAATCTCGTATCCACAGTTTCCCTCCTTCCCCTGTTCCATTAGGGCAAGAATTTCAAATTTAACGATGGATATCATATATCCGCGAGCCCGTTAGGCCGTGTGCTAATGCGCTGCCCCCGTAAACAAAGATTGTTTATCGTGGCGGCGCCGTTGCAGTCGCCCCAGTCCACGTTTCCCTCTCTGTATGGCGGCGCCGCTCGAATAATTCATCGCGTGCGCTCAGCCGTTCATAAAATCAATTAAGAGAAGCGCGCTAAAATGATTAGCTAGGCTAGCAACACGAGTGCTTGGGATGAACCAAGGTTGAGCTCTGCGTGATGCGATGGGAAGGACGTACATTCCTGAAAACGGCTCCCGGAAGTGATATTGCTTGGAGGGAAAGTGCTTGTTCATCAGGAACGTGACAAGGATTGCTCGACATGTATGCGTACGTTTTTATGGAGACAAACAACGTGGGACGTGTGTCCTTATAGTCCGAAGATCGGTGAAAATCTTTGTGCGCCCTACAGTCCAATTCGTCAGAACTACAGCGGGAGGACACCTCACTTCTTACAACTACTTTTCGGAAAGGTCTCTTGTAGCGGAATTGAAACATGTATCCCTAAGCAACACAGAGAGAACAAGCGCTCCAGAAATACAAAATTTAGGTACAGTTAAGACCAAGATCTAAAGAATAAAATCGCCTTTTGTAAATTCAGTGGTTTGGAGCAGTTTCAGGTCAGTTAGTGCCTGAAACCCGGAACTCCTTTGCAGAAGAAATCCAGTGTAATTGTTGGATACATCCCCTCTAACCCGGTCGGAGATGTTGGTTTCCAATTCAAGTTCTGCACGATTATGGCCAGCCGCCTCAAGCACTAAATGTGTTTCCTTATTTGGTCCTATTGCGGGCCGTACATGATGATCATTTTCTAGAGTGCACTTGCATATGAACGGGCCTGATTAATTTCTGGATTAACGGCTGCAGACGGCCAGCGCAAACATAAGGAAAATGATGAATTGCTCCGAAGAATTAGTATGTCTGCCGTCGAAATTCCCAATTTATATCCTCTGCCAAGAACAGATCCCGCAGCAATTTGCGCATTTCCTGCTAAGAGCTCCCTCCACATACCTCTTCTAATGAGCGTACAACGTCGGCTAGACACCCAGCTGCAGCTTTCCAAAAGCAACATCGCTAATCGGATCATCTCTTAAGAAACGCACGCACATCCCCTTCCGCTCATCATTCGCCGCGCTTCGCCTCACTCGCTCAAAACAATTTCATTCATTAGTAAATGTCGCCCTTTGCGCACGAAAGCAAGCGTCTTCGCAAATCGGACGCATTGATTGTGGGAAATGGAGCGTGATGTTTTTTGGTGTAGTAGAGAGGGAGACTGGCCCTCGAGGGATTACAAGGACATGCTGGAGGGCTTTCCGAGAGCGCGGGGGCTATGAGCGTTTTGTTTTGGTCCCGGCGGAGGACTTGAATAATTCGGATCTGGAAAGGAAAACGAAAAGACAAAGAAGTGCTTCCCTGGGATGTTTGAACTTCGGGATGAAGTTTCCAGAGAGAATCCAGAAGTGCCCTTCTTATTTGAATCTAGCGGTCTTTAATGCTTGCGGGAAAACAGAACCCTACGATGGAATATTAAAAATAATGAAGCTTGTGTGGGTAATGAGTCATTTTTAATAGAGCAGCGCAAATGAAGCGCTTCCTTGATGAGTTGTCTTATTCGGTACCGTATCATGCTGGCTGATGCCACCTCAAATGACACGCTAAAGCTCCCGTTCTGCGTCATAACCGCCGGCTTAGTCATGATAAAGAGGCTTGATGGCATCTCAACCGGATATTTTAAGAATCCTGATCGCATATCTTGGGTTCACACGTACTATGACACCAGAGGCGAAGCTGACAGGGTCGCATTTCCAGGCTTGATTAGATGCCTATCCATCCAGGAAGTATCAGATTTCAGGAGACATTTTTAGGTGACAATGGAGGCAAACCACAGAACAGAAGAACACACGTCCTACTGGCAATAAATACCTGTATCGTTCTATGGAACTCAATTTGATTGAATTGATCACCACATACTTGAGGGATCAGGTCCACGACTTTCAACAATTCCCTACAAACCTCTGTCGCCCAGCCTCGTTTAACTAATGTGTCCATTCTACGGGGCCCGCTCAAATTCTTTTCATAACATAGTGACGTTCGGTGACGTCTGCCTTTCCCACTGTACCTTTCTTTCTTAGCAGCGCGTCTTCCATTGTTTACTCGGCCTACGCATAAACTGTGGATTTGCGACACCAACGTTCAGCAGGTGTCGTTAGAGTCGTTTCATGAAAAAGATGTTTTTCAAGAGGCAATGGCGCAGGTGAAGACCCGGATCTAGCATATGATCGTTAGATTTGATGTAGTAGAAAATGGAAGGGATACGGTCTTAGGTTGCCAACAGCTATAACAGCGTATTTACCGTTAGTGATATACGATGCTGCCCTCTATCTGATGCCAGGAGCACTGTCCTTGTTGTTTTGGACTTGGCTTTTTCGATAACATATCATGAATATCACGAACATGTAGATACAAGTGGCGTGTTGTTTGGATGTCCCAGTATCGTAGGCGGTCAAGTACTCACTGAATCGTCAAGGAGAAATGGAAAACACCGCAGGAAAACAGCCTCCACTTCCAGGATTTGAATTTTCACATCAAAGCAGATGACGTACACAGGTGCGAAGTTGTTATGCCACTAGGGCCGGCGAATCCCATTAAGCAAAGCTAATGTACGTGGCTTTCTGTTGCAGACATCACAGATAGCCAAATCCGTGTTCCCTAGGTAGCCGCCGCTTTGCAAAAAAATGACGTAGAACGCTGGTGTTGTGCATTCTGTCAACATCACTGACCAAAGAATTGGGCATGATTGCCAATGGCTTATTGTGCACTGGTTGACACATGGTAGGTTCTAGGGAACAATAAGAAAAACATGTGACGTGAATGGTTGTTATGCTTGGAGGGAATCATCGCGAAAGACGTAGACGTAGTTATTTAGGGTAGTTCATTCACAAGGTAGTCTTCCAGTCCAGGAAAAGGTTTCCATATCGGATATACTCATCTGTGCAAGACATCAAAATATTTGACTTTGTTTGTGGGTTTGTAGACACTGTAACCTAGATCGTCCGTTTGTCAATGTACGAACCCCACCGTGCAAAACCGATTCGGACGACCGTGTCTTCTCCGGAAGTTATTACCTAAGGTACGACTCTCAACGAAACGGAAAAATTGCGGAAACTATTAGCACACGTCAGCGGATAATGATCGAGAAGCTTTCCCTCCGACTACGGTAATAAGACCCCCTCTGTCGCAATTAGTGTCGTCAATTCGACGAATTTTAGTGCAATGATGCCATGGGACGTGTTTTTGCGCAATCTGCGACCATGCTCCGAAGGGTCCGGCGCGATCGGACGGACTCCCTCCCACTCAGGCCGTCGGCGGCACGCAACCGACGCGACTGTCGGTCGTGGAAGGGGGCTATTCGGAGGGAAGAGGGTAAACAGCGGACAGCCTTCATTACGGGATTGCGTTGACGTCAGATTCTATCAAGATGGACTCAGAAGGCATAATTCAATTGGAATGTGTATTTTGGGTGTTCGGGGGAGAAAACACGTTGGCGACAAAAATGGCTTCGGGCGGGGGAAAGGGCACGTCTAAACTAAAGTTGTTTAACGTGTGCCTTGGGCCAAAGATTCGGTGGACACGTTTAACCCTCAGTAACTCTGATGGACGAAAACATTCCGACACTAACTGCCTTTTTCGTGTTCACACTTTGTAGCCCATTACACCATAACTCCTGGTTGCAAAGAAGGAACTCGCTTATGCAGCTGCTTGGAAATCCTAGAAACTATAAAACCGTGGCACTCTCATCAAGAGCACAGGATTTCTAATGAACGCATGCCTACTCAATGGCGATAACCTTATAGAGCTACGATAGCGCATCCTGGCTATTTAGAGCCACAATAACAACCTTCCATGCATTCATTAGAGTGCGGCAGGTGCTCGTGACACCTTGTCAGCCAAGCATAAGTTTCGATAACACTGCGTCAGAATTTCGTTATCCATGGTTTATGAGAAACGTTTCTAACATGAAAACGACCGGCCTCAGTCGCGTCATCTTTGACGTGGGAATACCGCAATAGATGGGACAAAAGCGTAGCTGGATGTCGTGGGATAACGTGGGTAAGCCATTGATTGACGTGGGTAATATCGGAAGAAGGAAAGTGGCGCTATGAGCTATAGTTTAGCTCTCGGAAAAGTCTCCTCTTCGGGAATTAGATAAGCAATTGAATTTGAGACACATTTGGCTCTGTTTGCAGGAACTTGCAGAACTTAGCAACTTCTGCAGAATCGATCAAATCACCTTCATCAAATTTCAGAACTTATTGTGCCTTTGCATGGTGACCTTCCTGGAAATTGCGTTTTCCACCTCTCACAAATTTTCTTCCTCAACCTCACGTCCTATGAACAGCTAATGCACCCCTAGTTCCCTACTAGGATCCCTTTGTCTGCTTGAATCATCGGCCACAAAGTGCATACTTGAAAGCGGGCATTCATTGCGTAACACCTGTAATCCTAGAATGCTTAGGCGACGAAAACAAAAGTGCAGCAGTTCGCATATTTCATGTTCTTTGGCCATCGGCGGAGACCTTTTTGTCAAAAGGGAAAACTTCTAAAGCACTTAAAACTTAAACGCTAGAGTTATGCGAGGAGACTGGACTAAAACAAAGGCTGAAAAGGACGTAAAATGATTTATGTCAATCAACGGATGGGGTTTGAAGGAAATAACCATTAGTGGGAGTGAGCTGGAAGGCCGGAAGGCGGCTGAAAACTGACTTAGTGCACTTTGCACTCCCAGAAACATCCGTAAGTAGTGTCTGAAATCTAACGAAGGTAATTTAGTGCTGTCTGAGGGAAGTAGCGCTTTCCTGGAACGTCGACGTTCCAGCATGACGACATCAAGGTTTGAGATCTTTAGATGGTTTTGACTTGAACAGCAAGGAAGCTTGGAAGAAGCTTGTGCCTTTTATACAACGCTTGAAAATCACGGTATATGGTCCATGTTGTAAAGCCAGAAAAAAGATTCCCCCACGGACAAGTCCGACCATATCTACAGTACACCTTCACCCTTTGCGGCTTCTCTTTCCACCCCCACTGCCACCCTCAACTCCCTTTCGAGAAATAACTCCCTTAAAAGATTAAATTAACAGCTGAGCGCTTCTCAATGCGCGCACCCTGCTATAAATAAATGTACGCTGTTCCCTATCACGTCACCAAGGCGAGTCCATTTTCTTAATATCCCAGCCATTACGGTAAACGTGTTTACCGCTGCCGCCACCAACTTTCGCGCATAATGAGTTTGCCCGTTCACCGAATGGTCACAACGGCAGCCGGTCGTGGCAATACGATTCCAGCGGCCGTCTGAGTCTTATAAAGCTAATTACGCGTTGGACGCTACGAACTTGTCCGGCGGGGAGTAAATAGCCTCAACTGCCTTCGCCTGCTGGATTAATGAAGAACGGAGGACAGTTGGCCGGCAAAGGGCTTTGAGGGAAAGGAGAGTTCTTAAATGGATGAAAACAGGGAAATTATGGAAATTTAAAGAAGTTGTTTTCTCCTACGCTCTCTCGGGGGTTCCGAAATAGAGACGTAAATCAACGGAAAAACCGTCAACAAGTCAAGATATGATATATGGCTGGTCAAACGGAAATGGTCCGCTCCTCTCGAAGGTCCTTGTTCCGTGCAAAACCGATTTCACCATTGTACACTTCTTCTTCAGCTTCTTAATTCAACCCGTCCCCTTTCTCCGCTTATTTTCCCACTCACGCGAGCGCTAATTAAGCCGGGGAGTAATAACACCCGCCGAAGGCAGCAGTCTCCCTTTCGAGCTAAACAAGATTGTTTGCCAACAAAGACGCCGAATCGTATCGTGGCGGAAACGGAAAGTTCGCATCAATTTGGAAATGCGCTCGTCAGTTGCGAAGGCGCATGTGTACTTTTGCCGGAGAGGCTCTTGATTAAACTCTGCTCTGATGTGGTCAGACGCTGGACCGCACATTAAGGCTTTATGGTCCATAAGAGTTGGGGTAATTCGCTTAAGGCGAGGGAGTGTGGAATGTTTTTTGGAAGAATGAGATGCGTGACCAGCCACTGACCTAAAAATGGAATGTGTCAAGACGGTCGTCGAGGAATGATGAGCGTAGACAGAAAACAACGTCTACTGCATTATAAATGAACTTCACAGGCGACAAAAAACATGGAGTGTAGTGGGCGAATTAAGGTTACATACAATTCAGGGGATCAAACTTCATGGCACTTCTACATCGCAAGGACTTTGCCTATTAGTTTAAGGGACTACGTTAATCCTCATTTAGTCCTGCCTTATTGTCTTGAAAACACGATAGTACTTGAGGGTCACAGTTGTTTCTTCTTCCTCGAGGGGTGTTTAGAACTTGAGCTTTGAACTCCCCTTTCTTTTTATCTAAGGGTAAGCACCAAATTCTAGAGACTAACGGTCATTTAACGATGACCCCAGAGGTCAATGTAACTCGAGGAGTACGGTCAATCAGGGTAGAAACAACCAACCATTAAAAGAGTAGCCGAATACGGTGTTCCGAGTCGAGTGAAAAGACGAAAGGGTGACGAACAGGACGAACAAGAGGGGCCGCATACCGCTCCTTCTTTACAACAACAACAACAATTCACCACCACTCGCTTCAGACTTCAGCTGCAGCCGCGTTGTTCTCGAGGGTGACGGTGGCGATGGCAGATCTCGCCATAAGCGCTTCTTCCTTCTCGTTCGGTCGGTCGGTCGTTCGCGTTGGACGTGCGCGACGCGATCGACGAACGATGTGGCAATACGAATGCTGCTGCTGGCCGCCGGAGTGCCCTTCTCGGGTGGTGGAGGTGCCTGAGGCGGGCAGAGCCTCCCGTCAGCCGCGCGAAGGAGGGGGCGGCCCTGGCTCACGTCATCCACGCGCGAGCACCCGCGAGCGGAACGCTGCCGCGAGGGGATCGCGGAAGAAGCGACGGGGAGATCGATGTGCCGAGGGGGCCACCGGTGAGGACAGAAGGCAGCTGAGGGGGCCTTTGGTAGAAATCCTACGGAATCAAGACCTTAGCCCAAGAAGACAAGGAGATTAAGCCTGGATACGTTGCTGTGCGGTGGAGCCCAGTTATCGAGGTCATAAGTCAGTTATAAAATGTATGCGTTGTTTTTGCCAAAAGGAAATGGTTGTGCGCATTTTGGCGCCTTAATGAATGCGTATGACATTGCAAAACAGTGACGCCGCCATTCGCCAATACTATGCGTCATTCTCGGATGTGTTTAAGGTGCTCAACCACCTCATGCGACATTGTTGCTGAGGTGTTTAGCAGAGATGCATCATAGGGCAGTACAAATGTGTTTTCATAAGGCTACGAATCGTAGAGTCTCATACGTCCACGGCTTAACTGTAAGATGTTAGTGTTTTAACTGTAAGTGTTTAAATTACGCAGTTAGAACGGTGTATGGTCTACCCGAACTTTCGACTATGGCGTTTTTGTTTTATTGAATTACTGATTTTGATTGTGCCAGGAAGAGTACCATAACGCGATGTGACCTAAAAGCGAAGAAACTACTTTAATGTGCCGTAACATATAGGGTGATCAGTGATTGACTGATGTAGAGGCGAGTAAATTAACGAAAAAATGCCAAAAAAAAAAGATTACACACAGGTAATGCGTTTGGGGGAAAAAAAACTTCCGGCAGCAGTGGTATTCGAACTCACACCGAACTTTTCACAATCTAAAGGCACGCTTCCAAAGCTCTTTGAGCTTTTAGGTAGGTTATTGGGTACGTCTTGATACGTGCTCTGCGATATATACACCTAGCTTTTTCATGCCATACTTTATCTTAATCACCAAGGGAACAGTTCCGAACGTTCCCTTGTGAGGCTGTACCAGGTATCACGCTGACATTAAACAAGGAAATAGGGAACGTGTGAACGTGCAGCTTCAAACGCAAAAATTTCAAACAATGCTCTTCATTTCAGTGGTTCTTCGCCTACACATCGTTAATTCCTTTTTATCCTTAACATCTGCCAATAACGAATTCAACGCCTTTGTTGCTTCTAGAATGAATCTCGCCACTTCGAGTCGGTGATTGGAAGTCATTCCTACCTTCAAAATTTTTCGGTGCCTTCGCTTGAACTGGTACGCCTAAGTTTAAACAAGTTTGCTTTAACCCGTGCGATTAAATTACTGATCGCCATTCCAAGTGGCACAAAGGTGGTTGCTGACCGTAGGGATCACTACCAACGTTTGAAATGCAAGAGTATGCGCTGACCAAACGTCATAGATTCAGATCATTTGTATGAAGTGACGAAATGTTTTGCCAGTTAGTACGCAACTCCGTTCATTTAATCTCCGTCTGTGACGTGTGAACACGCCTGAGAGCTAGGACCAGAATCTGTCAGCATTTCTGACTAATGCTTAGAAACATACTAAAGGAATTAATGCATTAATGGAGGTACCCTTCTTCACGTCATCTGGTCTAGGTGTCGTGGGAGGTTCTCGACGAAGAGTTCTGGGGACGAAAGAAACATTCCAGGCTCACAGATTTCCAAATTGCTCTCACTAAAGTTGCATTTATAGTGTCGAACGAGAGTGCGTGTGACCTAGCGGTTTAAACGAGTAAGACTCCAGGGCTTAGAGGCTTTCGTCGTGAAACGCTATTAGGAATTAGGACCACTGAAGTCAATGATTTACAGTCACATATTTTTAAAAATTTGAACAAAAAATTGAAAAAATTAGGTAATACCATCTCTGTGAGATCAAGTAGTTATCGAGCCACGTTAACCCACAAAGCAGTCTCGTCCAGCCACCTACTGGAGCAGCCTTTCCCAGAAATCAGCGCTAAGACAATCTCTGGCTGCAAGACCGAAGGACAAACATCGTCCAGGGAGATCTTACGTCGTTTAATTAACGAGCTCTTACGTCTTGAGATCTTTAGAACATTCACTTCCATCCGCATCGTAATAAACTCCATATGAGATAAACTGCCTTTAAGCACCAAATATGATATCATGGTGTACTTAGGAATTTATCGCATTTCGAACCTTAAAGTACAATTGATCGAAGTTGAATGGCGTTGCGTGCCAAAAGCTGGAGGAAATCGGATATGGTGGGAGTTAACGTGGGAACATGGACCAAAAGATGGGGAGCAGGGGTCGTAGGAGGAAGTTGGAAACTCAAGCAGACGGAAATCAACGACATTTTGTACACAATGTTCCAATTCTCAAAATACCGCACCTAAACGGCTAAAAAACTATTGCAACGTATCGCTTTTAAGTTTTCGAATTGTGAAATGTTCGGTGCGGGTTCGAATCCCAGCGGAGCCGAAAGTTTTATTTTTCCGGTAGATGCACTTGTCTTGCATAATATTGCCATTTTCCTGCTATCATGCTTTTCAATGTATTCATCGTTTACCGTTTGGCCCGTATTTGAGTGCCCACCAGGGGTGTGCGGAATTCGGATTTCCGAATTCGGAATTGATGGCTGAAAATCCGGAACGGAAGTTGAATTTTTAAACTGCAGCCTACATATTTTATGCAACATTATACAGGTTATCTGCCTTATTCCAAGCCTTCTACAACGTGTTCTGCAAAAAGAAAAACGTTAAAACTTACAGATAGCCTAAAGAAACACTAAACACAGCCCCGACAACAATATTTTGCATGAACTCGATTTAAAAATTCTGACTTTCGGAAATCAAAGTCAACTTCTGATTTCCAAATTCGGAAGTTATTGTCGAATGCTGAGCGAAACTCTCGAGTAGCATCTCAGGGTGGATATTATGTAGTTCGGGGCGATCACAACGCACATATCCGCATGTGCCAGTTCGCCTATTTTTTTTTATTCAAAATTTTAATTTTTAAAGAAAAAATTCTTATTTTTGAAACATTTCTTCTTTGAGTAACAGGTTGTGGGGATTCTAACCAGAGATCAATACTGTATCGTTTGATATAACTACCAGCACACCACCCATACATTACTTGCATACCGCATGAAGATTATCATATGACCGTAAGCCATTCTACTACTTCGTTCTCTAAAGCTACGGCGAACTAGCACATGCGGCTATGTGCGTTGTGATCAGCACCCCGAATTACATATTATCCATCACCTCCCGCCCCGAAGAGATCACTTGGGAATGTTTCCTAGTGAGACCGACTATCATATCACTCTTGTAAAATATTCGTTGTTCCGGTTCTTGACTTTTATTGCGTCAAACATCCTCAAATCATCGAGATACAACATATTTGAGATCGTGTGAAGTACGCGAAGGGATTAAGCAACATCTTTGGCGTCTTCGAAAAACACGCTGACATGTTCTGCTGCTGTCGCCACACGACCTTTTTAGACGCAAACATGCGTGGGTACACATGGATCCCGCCTTATGTACGTTACAACTAATGTCAGAGAACATTGTTGTACTGAACATAGTGGGCGAGCGGGGGAGATGACGTGCCTGCGAGTCCCTTTACAAAATGATGCTAGCACCGAAAATAGAATTAGGTCAAATGATATGAGCCAGAGAGAGACAAACGTTCGCTTGAGAACGGCCACAGAAACGTTATCAGGAGGGTTACACGTTCGAAAACGTTGACTTTTCATTTCATTCTTTTGTCTTTTCATTGTCTTTTGAGCTCACCTGATTGATTAATTTGGTTGACATTGAGCCTCCGGAAATGAAACATAGTTTACAGATTCAGGTAGAGCGAGAAGATTTGAAAAGTGGAACTGTTTCCCACAGTAAAGCCTGAGAGCAGGAGGAGTGCTAGGAGTACCATTTGGTATGTGTCCCGCGGGTCATGCAACACTCCTTGTAGAGCAGATTGGAGAACAGCCATGTTGAAAGACAAAATGTGGGTGGACGATGAATTCGATGACGATGCGATGAATTCAACTGTGAAGGTGCACGCTGAGGGGCATTCGATCGCGGCGGTGGCCTTTCTAAATTCCGTCTTGAATGAGTATTTGAGTGCCGCCTGATTCCTAAATTCCTTGCAGGTCCTTCCACTAGTAAGCTCCGCTCCTCAAGGATGGTACTTTATTACTTCTCGTATGTTTGACCATTCAGAACATGGAAAGAGAACACAAGGAAAGAGAGAGAATCGGGGAAAGGAACACTGATATGCATTCTGTGGAACAGAAACTATCATATATCTCTTCGCGCTGGGGACGTCATGAGGGGAGAAGGGGAGTGGAATGTGGCTCTTTTCGGTGGGTCGCAGAGAACTTCAAATGCCTGAGTCGAGGGAAGATGCACGGTTAAGGAAGGCGCGCGTAACGGATCCAGGTCTCTCGGCATCCGACAGCATCGGGTCGTGGTTGACGCCATAGATCTTGATCGCCTTACGACCCATTCGCTGCAGAAGCTCAGAGGAAACCCGGTGAGCAGTGCGGAGCGACGTGTGCCACTCCTTCAGTGAGATCTCGTCCTACAAAAAACAAACTCGATGAACTCCGCTCAACGTTCAGTCGCTCACCGAATTCGTGAGGATAACTTTAGCTTCTTTGAGCCCGTCTTTCAGCTTTATTACTATCGCGTTCTCGCCCTTGACTGTTTGGAGATCGGAGTGCACGTCGTCTATCTGGTCCATAAACACAAGCTGAGCAATAGAACCTATTAGAAATACTGAGTGAGTGGATTGCTGATACCTCTGGCTTGCCGCTGAGTGACTCTGGATAGAGTTCCAGTCGGCTGGGGTACAGTTTCCCATACTTCGTCTGCCACGCCGAAGTAAAGGGGCCGCCTAGCTTCTTGAGGTAACCGTGTACTATTACATCGGAATCTAAAAACAAGAAGGTCACTACAGGATCATAAGTGTCACAGTTCCAGAAGCTTTTAGGAATAGTTTGATGGGTAACCACAATGTTTAGTAAGGCCGAAAATCTCCAAAATGAATCCAGGTTCGACGCTAAAAGCACCGGGTGCTGTTAGGCTCCTGTGGTCATCAATTTCCCAAAACATAAAGGATGAGATGCTGTCCGAATAGAACAATGCAAGCTGTACTACTGGCTGGAAATTATTTGAGATGATTCCTCTAACTCCACCTACCTTTCTCGTCCACACTCATTTTGCTTTTCTGCTTGGCCTTCTTCTTAGACTCCAGCTTGTCGGCATCCTGGTTGACCACCTCGAAGATCGTGTCCGCTATCTCATTCTGCCATCTTTCGGATATGGTGATGTTGAAATTTTTGTACAGTTCACTATCAGCCTCTCCAAGCTGCAAGTGAAAAGGTGAGACTCATCAGTGCTCTAGCAAAACAGACTCACTCACCTTCACACCCTTAACCTCGTCATCGTCAAAATTGCCAATATCAAAGGCATCGGCGGCGTTGACTTCACCCCGCGGGGGTATCAGCGGAGGAGGCATCCGCCTCAGGTAGACCGTCTGCCAGTCGATATTTCTGAAGAAGGGATGGTCCTTCACCTCCAGTGGTCCTCTCCCTCGGCAACCCAGTCTCTCCGGAACGTCGCGTTTCAGGAGACCTTCTAGGAGATCTCGGCATTCGGCTGTGAAGCCAGACTCTGGGAGATCAATGTCTTGAGTGAGGGTCATTTTGTCAATTTCGTTTTTGTCCTAAAGCGAAACGATCCATCGAAGGGAAGTGAATGGGCTTGGCATACCTGAACCTTTGTTTTGTGCTGCCTAAACGGTGAATGTCCTTTGAGCAATTTGTAGAGCATGCAGCCGAGCGAGAACCAGTCGGCGGAGGAGTCGTAGGCGACTCCTTTGGCGAGCACTTCTGGGGCCATGTAGCCGTGGGTTCCTCTGAAGATGGAAGTTATATCTGCGGAGAGGATCAGTGACAGGAGATTCTGTTGGGGTTCAACTATACAGATTCCGAACGATTTTAAATGTGATCTGACTTATGGTGGCGGCGATGAACACATACGCATCAAAATCAGTTTCATTCTTTCCTTTTGGATCCATATTTGATATCAGAATGGCGAAGGCAACCCTCGAAGGAACAGAAAACACTTACACGCTGGCATGAGGCTTCTTCTTGGAAAAGTCGCAGGCCAATCCAAGGTCCGACACTCTCACATGGCCGTTTTCGTCCAGCAGAATATTTGCCGGCTTCAGATCTCTGTACACCACGGAGCGATTGTGCATGTGCTCCAGGCCAAGGATGACTTCGGCGGCGTAGAACATCATCTCGGCCTCGGTGAACACGCCGTGCTGCGAGAGGTGGTAGTGCAGGTCGCCTCCGTTCATCAGGTCCAGGATGAAACACAGCTTGTCGGAGGTTTGGAAGGCGTACGTCATGCACACGATGAAGGGACAGTCCTGACCGGTACTGACAAGGCTGAGCATGATGCGTTCGTTGAGGGCTAGCGTTTCTCCTTGTTTCATCTTGATTCGCTTCTTGTCCAGGCATTTCATGGCGTACCTGAAGATTTACGCCATTATGCTACCAGTGGGATTCAGCATATAGGCTAATGGTGGACTGTGTGTCTCTGTTGCAATATATGGAGGACGGCCTCATCCCTGAAGAGTGAAGGAACTCACATTTTTCCAGTATCAGCTTTGCGGCACCCGTACACCTCACCGAAGCCTCCCCTCCCGATGATTCTGTGCACCGAGAAGTCGTTCATCGTCAGCTGCATGTTCAGCTCGAGGTTCTTCCACTGGCAAAAGCGTGTGAACTTGTCACTGTCGATGAACTTCGTGAACACGTCTCTCTTGAGCTGCTCGCAGATCTCGATGACGTACGGCTCGAACAGGTCCGGCGCCACGTTGCTCTTCATTAGATTCCGCTGGACGTGCTGGAGCGCTTCCTTCGAGTAATTCTTAAGCTTAACCAGTTGTGAATCGGCATTTCGAGCTTGTACTTACGTGGGAATGCGCCAGCATCTCCACCATAATGTGATGATCGTAGATCTCGCGCGCCTTTGTCAACCTCTCCTCAGGCGTCTCCATTTTTTCGTACTCCTTTATCTGAAAACGTGGTTATGGGTCAGCGCTGGTCAGGACAAAGGGATAGTACCGCTTCGTAGAATTTGATTTGTGGACACGTCGACGTCTCGGAAATGTTTTCGGCGAATTCTTTGAGCAGCAGAAAGCCAAGGCGCTGATTGAAGATCTTCTCGAATTTTATCTCGCCCGTTTTTTCGAGGTATTTTTGCATGATGCTCCGGACACTGAAAGCGAATAGGGTTGCGATCAGAGCTGTGCAAAACTCAAAACTCAGATGTCAAAACTCAAAAGTCAAAACTCAAAAGTCAAAACTCAAAACCGTTTTAAAAAACTCAAAACTCAAAAGTCAAAACTCAAAACCCGAAAAAGCCTCAAAACTCAAAAGTTTACATTTTTTCTATGGTGTAAATAATTGAAAATCGTCCAAATCGCTCACCGCTAAACCTATCTCCGCTTTTCTTCCCAAAATCGCTTTCTCACCGTCGGAAAAAAAATTGTTTTTTTCCTGTGAGACAAAATAGTCCTTTTCGTAAAAGTTTTGAGTTTTGAGCCAAAAACTCAAAACTCAAAAGTCAAAACTCAAAAGTCGCACAGCCCTGGTTGCGATACGGTTACATGGTAAAATGCGTATTATTGTACTGGTTAGGAGTTTAATCTGCGCACATGTGCTAGTGGACTAGCATTATCTGTGGAAATCAAGCTATTCAATAGCAGAGATGTTCCTGACTTGGGAATTCCGACTGAAACCGTGACCAACACTCAGAATAGATTGATTACTGTTTCATGTTATGATTTTGTTTTCAGCGGGATTCCTTCCTAGGACTTTGTTGAGGCTGATCAAACATCGTGGACTTAGAGGAGTAGGTTCCTGAATTCTCAAGGGTTGATAAGAACAACAATGGTGAAGGTTTTCTTGTTCAATCGAATTATGAAGGTCGCTTTTTCAAAACTGGAAGTTCTTCTTTGTGATAAGGACTTGGTTTTGTGATCTGCTCCAAAATTTAGTGCGCACGATAGTGGTCAATGAATTCATACCAAATGTGGATGACCATAGTTCAATTTTCAATACATGTACTATTCCAGGAAAATTTGCCCCCAGCAGTCTAAGCCCCTTATGCCATTGACAAAGTGCACCCCTTGTTTCTGCAAACCTGGGCAAACACTCCTATATTTGGAACAGACCGAATGTGATTTCATTTGTTTTCTGCACTACTAGGGTATCATTACACTTTGAACATGGTTCACCTAGATATCTTACGACTGCTCCAACACCTTACATTTCCCCCGAGAGCGCATTCCATTAGCTAAAGCACAAACACCGCCAACTCTGCTCATTGAATTGTCGATCAAGTGCTTTGTTTTATGTGTTTTTCGACGTTATTTCCGAGTTTGGACTTTGCTTGTTTTGCGTTGCCCTCTAATTCTACCCCCAGGCACTACGAGCCCCTAGTGGGCGTCGTGCCATCCCCAATTAACTCTTAATCCCAAGCCCCTTTTGACCTCGGCCCGGTCATAAGTACACACCCTGCAGAAAAACTCGCTGGATGTTCCTGGGATTCGATTTTTGAAAGCGTCGCATGCATAATTGTCTTAGCGCCGCCTTGTCCATCACGCCCACAAGCGCCGCGTGTGGTCCGTCATTAACGGCTCGGACTCCCCCGTCACTGCAAACACCAGAGTGCGATAATTTCGACGAGAGGCTCTTCACGAGGCCGAATTAATAATGCCGACGATGGCGCGAAGCCGACGTGCATCGATCGGGCACAAGGTTCCTCGGCAAAGAGGGCCTCTGGGATGGTCTCGACGCGACGGCGATTAAATCTGGGGAAAGAGATGATTGGCGCGACTTCCGGGCAAAGAACGAACGGGACGAGGGCTGGAATTGGGCGCAGTCGGAGAGGGTGAAGGCGAAACATGGAGAAGAAGGGGAGAGGTTCGGCAAGAAGGAGAAGGTCCGATCTTGGCCCTGGTTAAGGATATTGCCTACTCTCCTCGGAATACCTTTAGCCAGTCTGTCGTTTAATAAAACTAGTCATATTGTGTGCCGAAGCGCCAAAGCCACAAAAACGCATTGTCTTCAGTCCAAAATCCTTTTCTTCGGCAACAGAACACAAACTGGTCATCGATGAGAATGCAAACCATATGGGCCTCTCTGGCCCACTTGGGTGTGTTGACGTCCCGGTACTCGTTACAAAGAAAAGGGTGTGTAAACATCGATTATTTCCCGTTCCTCTTCGTCCCACTGTCGGTCTCGCAACGATCAACATGTTTGTCCACATGTAGAAAACGACAATTTTCTCCGGTAAATTCGCCACAAGAGATGCAGGACAGTTCGGATTAACCTTCCGAAGGGAGCAGAAGGAGACATGTGAATAAGGACAACGGACAATATCGCCTGAAACCTTACTCTGCTTTTGCAGAAGGTGCAGTAGCAGTGACTAGGTGTTGCGGTTTTGCACAACTTGCAGGATGAAAATATAGGTTAACTGTGCTGGGGGATTCAATGAGTCTTATCTTCATATTGCTTGACACTGGTTCTCTAGAACAGTCGCCAAATCAGACAAATTGTGGGAATTGAGGTTCTGTTACAATTTCCTGCAGGCTTTCCGAGGACTAAAACATTTTAGTAAGTCCCCATCGCGCTCATCAGATTTCCACCACGATAGTTAATCGTTCTGCTTCTGTGTGAGGTTCCGTAAATACCCCCATAATACTGGAGTTACACCGCAATAAGATAAACAGGCAATCTTGTTTTTATGTGAGTCATGCTACACTTTTATTGTTGGCCGTAGTACGACGCATGGATGTATCGAAGATGAGATTAGAAGGGTAACGGGAATGAACGACAACTTGAGTCAGTTTGGTGTAATGGCACAGTACAACGACTAATGCAGGAAATAGCAACTTGAGCCCACTGAACAAGTTCTGCACTGTGTTTACGCTTTCGTTTTTTTTTCGGACTTCCATGTGCGGCTCACTTACATGTGACCGTTCACCTAATTTTGTACAAAATCCAAAGTAAACAATACCGTCCTCAAGCGAAGCCATTAGGCCTAACCCTATCGTCTACACATACGTTTTTATCATCGATAAAATTTCGGTCCTAGCTTAATAATGTGTCAGACGATATAAATTATTGAGTGGCAGACGACTCTTTAAGTGCATCCATGATGAAGTGGTTCCCAATGAAGTGGACCCCATGCAAACTGGCGACGGAGGTGAATGCATGGAATGGGATCGCTAGGGCGCAAGGTAAGGTTCTAGGTAAAGTTCTCTCCCTTTAATGGCGTCCAACTCCATCTTCAAGAAAAAAAAACCTATTGGATGCGAAATACAAGTAGGAGCGTTGTAGTGGTATAGTCCACGGAAAAAGGATGTTCCAGAGCTCTGACCTATGTAGGACTAGGGCAAAGAGAGCTGGACCTCATGTTTTTATTATTAACCTTACATTTAAATTTAGCAAGAAGCTCTCAACCTGGCGTGACTAGGTACCCACAGAAGATCACCAACCTCGGATCAGGTAGAACGATCTTCTTGGAGGCACGAGCCGCAGGCTGGCTGCGGCTCTTCTCCATCGCCATCAAGTAGGAGACATCGGCGAGCACCGCTTCCAGGTCGGCCATGGTGAATGCGTTCGCTCAACTACAGCTTCTTCTCCTCTCGCGCATCCACCGTGTCCGCCGTCTCCTCTGCCGTCGTAGCTCTCCTCTGCGGGTGGTCCACGGGTGTGTCAGTCGAGTGGTAGCGGCGACGGCGGCGAGTACGGTCGTCGTTCGGCGGTCGATGTTCTTCTGCTCGTCGGTGTGGGCGCGCGTGTGTTTTAGGTAATGAGACGGGCGGTCGCCGTATTTGAAGGACCGGCGGA
The DNA here is from genome assembly GCA_016648015.1 of Steinernema khuongi. Classification (NCBI taxonomy): domain Eukaryota; kingdom Metazoa; phylum Nematoda; class Chromadorea; order Rhabditida; family Steinernematidae; genus Steinernema; species Steinernema khuongi. The sequence continues at coordinate 29,991 of JADLIF010001561.1, read as the reverse complement.
GGCACTCCGGCGCGACAATTTCTGAAAAGAAGCAACGTGACGACGGTGGAGGGCGGGAGAGGAAGCGACGACGCCGAGGACGGCAGGGGATAGCCCGCAGTGGACGTCGGGCTTCCACGCGAGCGTAGGCGCGGCGGCCCTCGAAAAGGGGAGCGGCGGCGAGGGTTCACGCCAAAGGAGCGCGCGAGAAGGAGGCCCGCGACTTCGCTAATCCCCTCGAGGCGTCGCGAGAAAAAACAAGCCCCCGTTGTCGCGCGCGCGTTATCCCGCCGGAGCGCCGTGATGCAGGAGTGCGCTCGGGCTCTCGAGGGGAAATCCAATCAGGGACATCAGGCGCATCGAGACGCGCACTTCTCACTGAACAGGTGAGGAGTAAACAAGTCGGAAGTCGAGGGCTCTTCGCCGAAGACGGCGAACATAGCAGCAGGAGAAGCAGGCGAGAATAATGGTCGTGTGGAAGTGCGCCATGCACTTGAGAATTCGTCACTCGGCGTCTAAATACAGCTACCGCCCACAGGGGCCATCCGTTGTGCTCGGCCAAAGGTGATGGCGAACATCACTTTTGTGGTTTCTCTGGAGTCAACAAATTCGAGGGTTTTATAATTGAAGACACTTCCTTTTCGCGGCAGGACCCTCAAGGGTGGTTATTTTTCATTTTTTTTCAAACTGCATTTTAATCTACCTTAATTTTCTGAGTATACGCCTTATTTGAGAGAAATCCTGTACCTTCCGAAGTTCTTCTACCAGATTAGAAGATTTTTCAAGAAATTGCAGTTGTCTTCTTTCTAAATCAGGCTATGAAGCCACGCTAACTCCCATAACATTGGGAAATACTTTGGGAAGCACTACTACCATGACGTATGTGGATTATGAGCTGGCTGATGAAGTCATGACTATCCTGTCTTTGTGTCATGTTCCGTCATACCGCATGCATATCTCAAGTCATGGGGGCATAATGAGGAAGTGCGGTATAACCCGGTAGAAAGAACAAAGATCTGTTGCTGTTATTTACCGAAAGGCAAATAAGATCACGTAGGCGTGTTTACTCAGAGGAATTGGATTAATCTCTTCCGAGCCAGCCCAAGTCTCCCCTTTGGAAACCATATACCGTTGTTTCATTCTAATTCAGTGGGAGAGAGCCAAGACCACGTCCACGAGCGCTCTAACAATGTCATGATTCAAAAGTCTCCGCGATTCTACACTGTACTAAGGGTCGACATGATCGTCCGCATTCAACGTTGGTCGTTTACCTCTTGTCAATGAATAGAAGTAAGATAGCGTGCCGGGAAAGACGCTAAGAAGTGGACTTGCTAAGCTTGAGAGGCGCCTTTGCAGGAGTTTCGTCATGCAATGCAGAAAAACATCACACAATGTCTGCGGAAATGGAGAGAAGTTTGTATCCTGGACACTATCTTTCGTTTGACCAACGTTTGGAACCTGGAATAATGTGCATATGATACATATATTCCAAGGGAAGATTATCTAATGGGGTGTCGAAATCACATAAAGAATTTGAATATAACAAGCATCTTTTGTTTTGCTGTTTTTAAACGCGAACTTACAAGAAGCACAGGCAGCTGCTGCTCGATGAACGGCATAGGACATCGCGATCAATTTACGGCAAGTGAAAAGTTGAAAACACTTCGTTTGACAAGTGCACAGGAAATACAAGACATATTTCCGGAACATACGTACTACATATAAGGACGATGCACGGGCAAAACAGAGTACTGTACTAAACATTCCCTTTTTGGGAATTGCGAGGATTAGCTCTTGTTTTCAACGTTTTTTGTGGGAAAGATCTAAAATTTATTAATTTATTAGCGTGAGATTTATGAACGGCGCAAAGCCAGATCTACATACTAAAGTCTTGTTTATTTCGGGTTTCCTGTGCGAAGCGGAGGGGAGCTTGTGGGACAAGTAACGTTGTGGTTCCTACATCTTACGGAATCGCAAGAAGTATGATGTTTTGCTTCCGTTTAGAAGAGTAGAAACAGTGGTCTCTGGCCACTAGCACCTCAAAAAGTCAAAACCTGCGGTCAATGCGGATTCGACATCTTGCTTACTTTCCACAGCCCCACGTTTCGCAGAAACGACGCTCAGATTTCACTCATGCGATCGTCATATCGCTCTCTGAAGCATACGGCCTTACTTCTCGGAAGACTCGTGATTACCCGAATAAATCTATTTCGGGCCGTCCCTCTCTCCACCCGAAACCTTCGCTCAACTCCGAAAACATAACACTCATTAGAACGAGTGCTTCTCCTTGTTTATTCTACTCGTCTCCTTCAATGGATTATTCGACGACTGTGTAGGACACTATTGACGCTTACGGGGGCCAATTTTAGGAAACACGCATTCGGGGGCGTTGAATAAAGAGATAATGACAGGTGCGCCAATGGATAAAAATAGAGTTGGGGAAATTGAAGAGTGGGCTTTGTGGGGTGGTGCTTTTCCTAAAGCACGCTCAGGACGGGGGAAGCATGGGAGGAGGAAACGTTTGATTAAAATCTTAAACAAGATTCCGTAACGCCTTGTTTCCAGAGGGGGCGTGAGAGTTGTAAGCTACAATCGCGATTTGTCACGAGAAATCCCTTAAGCCTGGACGTGCGTGTCACATACGAGGAAATATGAATTTGTACGCTCGGAAAACGATCAGAGCGAGGGGGATTCGTAAAGTGGAAGCTTAGAGTTAAAGAAAGGTTCCTTGCCAGCTATTTCCGGCAAGTACATGCCCAAGCCATGCCGTTCTCATGGAAACGTGTTTAAGAAGCCAAAATATAAAAGGAGAACACCTCCACAACATCGCTTTCCCACCGTTGTTTACAGTTTCACGATAACCCATCGTGTGAGAGAAAGACACACCGAGGCTTACTTAGGTTCCGCGAAGGGAAACTGAACCGACGGAAGGTAGTGACGCGTTTGAACATTCGGCTTACGACGTTTGTCAGCGTTCTTTGAACCGACCGTAGATTAGTTCTCAGAATATACTAAAATTCGCGTGCAAAAGAAAGAGAGGTGAGCACAACAGGCAAAGAAGGTCATGTCGAGTGCAAAGTCCCATGCAAAGGAAAGTGCATGGAACAGGTTCCCCAGCAGAATGCGACAGTCCCTCGAGAAGTGCAGGCTTGCGCTAGCAGATTGAAATAGGGTTGATGTGAATGGGGATTTCCCATAGATGTACAGCCAGAATCCACGCATGTGTATAAATAGAGACTAGCGTGGGTCTGGAAAGAACGTTGAACGCTACTTTGGGAGAAAAGTAACAACGCGCAATCTGCTCGCGCAGCCCCCGTTCTTTAATAATACCTGGGAAATCGTGATGTCTGGACACGTTCGGACAAAGGGAGCACGAAGACTACAAAATTGTCGCTAGAGTCACGGCAGCGCACGCTACCTAAGCACGCAAGGATTTCGTTAGCGAGTTCCGCGTTTATTTCCTAACGTACAGATCACCGTTCAGTTGTGAATCAACAAAGTAGGACAAAAGGTCAGTTTTTTGGACCTACCATATGGCGACTATGAGAATCCTTCTAGAGCATATTCTAAATCAACTTCTAGAGGAGCTTTTTCTCTAGTTGACTGCTTCATACTGTTGTATAACTAATGTTCCCAGCTGTTGCGAGAGATATAACCAAACTACAATAAGTAGAGAAGGGAATATTGGTCAGAGTTATAGAGTAAGCCAGTCACGCAATGTCGAGCCTCACAATAAGTTCCGCTAAGCGGTGTCACGTCTGCAACGACGCCAGTCCTCCGCTGGCTTCAGTCCCCGAGCGCGCCAATTACATTCTAAGTGCTATACTGCGCGCCGACGACTAGCAGGCTATAATTTAAGGAAAGACAAGAGCGCCAATCAAAGGCGTTCTTGCGTTCACAAGTAGATCGCCTACACCCGTCCCAGAGGTAACGTCAGCAGGTGGAGAACGTCGATTGTTTCGAAGACACGAAAATACCACAGGCGCGATTTTCGGAGTGCACTTTCCGCCGAACTGAATTATTAATTAGCGAAGCCTTCGCCTTATCCAGACGTCGCGGCCTTTGGAATTTGTGGCTACGCCGACTGGACATCCACGTCGAGGGGACAGTGACGTTAGGACGGTTCTGTGAAGTTCATAGAACTCACGTTAACCTGGAAAGCACCAGAGATCGGTACCCTTAAGTGAAGATACTTGCTGATTGCAGATATTGATGTCATCGGCGCCCATGACGCTTAAGAAGAAACCCCGGTAGTTCGTTACATGACTAAGCGACAAATAGGGAAAGCATGATGTGCAATCCGAAATTTCACTCTTTGCATCAATCATACTAAACAAACCTCTTTACGAGCTTTAGGCGGGCCTTTCACGTGGAGAAAGAAGCAGGATCCAATCTTCGCTCCTCACTAATAATCGCAGAACTGTTGTGAGTGCAATTATCCTGGTTTTTAATCGCACAAATTAAATCCGTGGCAAGACGTGTTTCCGCTGTACTAATTGGGACGATAATTCTGTGCCCAACGCTTGGCACAAGAAAACCACCTCCAGGGTATGACTAGGAACGACAAGATTCGAGGAATCTTCTAGGGACTAAAGAGGCGAAAATTGGATCAGAGCACCTATCCACGCTTATTGTTAGAAAACAAACATAGTAGATGTAGACTAAAGGGATGAACCTTGAGGCGCACTTCATACAAGACAAAGTCTTTCCGACTAATTGATCGACTGGGAACTGGCGAAAGAGCCGGAAATTAATTGACGTTTATCGGAGAATTAGAGAGAGTGAGTGCTTCATCGGCAGAAGCCATTCAGTTCTTACTAGTGTGGGAACGGAAAGGAGCCAACGCCTTGAAAAGATCGCGGAGTGATGCTAGGATAGCTAGCTAGCATAAGCGCATTGAATGTGTGAGAGTCACAGAATCAGGGAAGATACGACTTTATGGAAGGTCGTTTCTTATCTTGGGAGCTTACAAATTCCCCGTCCATTTCCGTGATATCAGAGGTCAGAGAATCTCTTTTTACGTCAGCGCATTAAATGGACGTCAATCGGCGAAGACGGCTTACAGCCAAAAGAAGAATTTCGTAATCTTTGGATTCGTTCCTATAGCGAGGGAAAGGGCATAATTGACAATTTTGTGACCGGGCGATTATGGTACGCTTCATCACACATGGTTTACATTAATTTCTTCTCTTCACGCCAGGTTAGGCACCGGCAGAAAAGTGTTTCAATGAGGGGAGTTTTAAAGGTCATATGAAAGGAAAAAATCGATAGAAATTATGCGATTAGGTGTGTTGGAAACAATAGAATAGGGGATGGGAAAATCAGAAGTTGTGATGATGTAGCAGTAACGCGCATGGCGCTTCAGGGTGGGAGTGATAAGATGCCCGCAAAATGTCCGCGAATTTCTATCAATTTGCTAGCATTTTTCAGTCGTTGAGTGACGTGGCAAGGACGTCTTCCAGCAAACGTCTAAAAGTAGTCAAATCAATGTGAACCTCCTCTATATGGCGATGTTATTTAGCCCCACGTCTAGACGAAACATTTCAGTCATTCTGAGAACATTTCAATTAACGAAAGTCTTTAAACGAGCGTAATCAAAACATGACTCCAAAACAGCTTAATTAGCGTTGTTGACTACAAACTGTCTCCCCTACTTCCATAAACGTGCTCTTTCCAGCGAAGTTGTTTTGGGCATAAAATCATAAAGGTTCCATGACCACCTACAGCCATAAGAATGACATTAGCAATCAACTGGTGAAGCCTAGGTCCTAAAACTCTGAACACGTCAGTAAAATCAGCTCCACGGAAAGTCAAAGAACAGCCCCCGAGGGAACCGTTGAATCGATTTGCAACGTTCTGCCGGAAAAAATCGAATAGAGGCGAGGCATTTGCATCGGAATTGTGGCGGTGACGTGGCCCGAAATAAGGCGCGATCACTGACAAGGTACGAACTTTGCTGCTTGCGTTCAAACACCACTGGCTTGGCGTGAACGCCAAGATACAACAATTGAAGTGAGTGCCGCTGGACGGCTGACTCGATTAGCCGACGATTACGGGATCTGCACCAGAAATGTGTGATTTCCTGAGAGGTGGCTCGGCTTTGCAGAGTTAGGGAGATTAAGAATGTGCTAGGAAGAGTTTCTCTGAAGACTAGCGAATCCAGGATCTGACCTCTGCATCATTTTAAGGGATAGAAATGCAATAAGTGGCAAAAGCTATCTGTGGCATAACACAGCACGGGTTCAAGTGCGCCCACATTGGAGAGTTTCCAAGCATTGGATTCTGACAAGAGCGTTGTGAATGTCCGAAATACGGAGGTGCAGTGGGGAGGGCAAGGAGATAGTTACCCAACATTTCTGCGAATTGTAGGCTCGTCGTGGGAATGTGCAGGAAGCCTTGCTACCGCTGAGAAGAAAGCGGTAAGCTTACATGCAGCTAATGGGTAGTAGACACGATTCTGGCCAGCAAATTCACTTTTCTCCAGAGCAACAGTGGACTTATTCATGGGTGGACCTTTGGTCTTAGATAAGAGGATTGTTCGCCAGCAGAGTCGGCGCTGAGGCCACGTGGAGGGCATTCTTCAAATAGAATACTGTGAGAACGTATGTAGATAGACTTTGCCAACTCACTTGCATAGCATTCCTGGAAACCGCATTTCAGACTCTTAGATCTGCATTAAACTGTAGAGCTGGTGTGGCAACGAATTGCACAATTTTATACTTAGCAAGAAAATTGAGTTTTCACAGTTCTGGGGACAACCTCAGCATGCATGGAAACCTATCCTGAGAAGTGCCGAAGCCTCCCTCTACAAGGAAGCAGGCGCTTAAGTTTACTGCCTTCTTCCTCGCGCACTGCATAATTGACGCGAGCGGGAACAACTTCCCCATTGTGACCGGAGAAGAAGTAATCGATCATAAGCGACGTCATCAGCCTTCTAGCCGTTCAGAGCACGTATCAGATTGCCAAACAACTGATGAGCGCTGAACGGCGATTTCTGCGATCGCATTTCACGTTCCGCCCAAAAATGGCCATCGACGAGAGATTCCATAAGTATTGGAGTTCTGAATCCACGCAATGACCGCATTTCCGGTCGTGAAAAAGTTGATGGGGAAGCCATAAATCTCAGTAATAAAGTTCCTATGCACTCGGTCCCAAAAAAGTCGCGCCCCTATTTGGACGTGTACTTCTAAGGAGGATTCTACGGTGGTTCAGAAAGCGGAGCCCCGCGAAAGATAAGCTCGCTATTGTTACGGGTATAGTGACAGGAATATTAAGTGCAGTGGAAGATAGGATACGTAGAAGGTTGCAGTGTTACGTTTAGAGGTCATCTTTGGTTGCATCACAAGATTTCTTCCATAGAATCAAAGCACAAAAACACAAGACTAACTGTGCAAGACACTGGAAACTCCTCATATTCTTATTGTGTTGAAGTCCTGCGGTCTTATCATTTCTTAGGCTTTCTGCAACGTCACCGCATTGACAGCAATGGTGTTTCTCATTATTACTATGCCGATATTTCAAAACACATTAAAAGACGAAGCGAAAACACCGCATATAAAATGACATGGTTTGGCCAGGCCCTTCAGCGCGAATGCCGACCCTCGAAAACATGTGTTACGAACATTATTTATTTATGTCCCTCGGCGTTCCCAGGTCGTTTACAATTCACGCATTTCCCAGCAACGATACACATGAAAACAAGAGTTGCGGATATACAGAGTAGTGGGCATATCCATATAAGTAATCTCAAGAGGTATTTCTATGTTCAAAGGTATTGCCTGACATGGTAAAGTGGGCAAAGCGCTGGCTGTCTGGCACTCCACCTAACCCATTGTAGTAGGAAGCATTCAGTGTTAGATCTAACAAAGTCATGATGATGCCTAAGGATTAGGTCTCCCTTCTTTCGTTATGCAAATCCTTCATCGCCTTTCAATATTAAGCTTCCTTGTTCACGCACATAACAGAAGGACTTGAGAAATGCGCACCTATATCTGTTGATGACAGACCCATTGAGCCCCCCCCCCTGAAATATTGAACAGCAAAGGTGACAATTCCTAAGGATCAGCACCACTTAAGCCATCGTCCACACTGTCTGGCTTCCCTTGACGCGTCTGGCCCAAAAAACGCGCATAACGCAATTATCGGGAAGACCATTATAACCCGTGGCCGAAGCTGTCGGCGCTGACGAATATAACGGCGGCGAGATCAGCTGACAATCACGAGGGAGAGGCAAAAAATCAATCCAAGATGCAGACGACGTGTCAACGCGAAACAAACAAATGACAAACAGTCGTCATAGGGGCGTGGGCGCCGAAACAGTCACCCTTCCTTAAGTCCTCGTGTCGGCCGCGTCCTCCTAGTGATGGGTTCGCCGGTCCCGACAGCCGGAGGCCGACGCCAATCGATCGTCGCGCGGAGGATATTCCGCCGCCGCGAGGAGGAGGAAAGGGCCGAAGAGCCGCCGCTGCCTCTGATTGGGAGGAGGACGACCGAACACGGCGGCGGCGGAGATGCGCGAGGACAATGAATTTATTGAACGTGTACTTTGGAGAGTTGTGCCGGCCAAATGGACGCCTGAGGGGACGAACTTAGGCGCGCGCGAGGTCCGAAATTGAGTTTTTTGAGTTCCAAGGAAGTGACGGAAAGGGTGATTTCGAGGAACTTGCGGGGAGGTTATCAATCTCTGCAAGATATGATATCGTCGTCTCCGGACAGTGAACTTCTTGGAGAGAGGCTTGCGGGTGAGTCATGGTGCCTCGAAGGAGTGTGGCTAATTGCACCTGCTTGCTTGAAATCGAGTACTTAGCAGGATTTCTGCATAGCAGTGTTGAAGAAGATATAAGGAACTTTGAGGGTTCCAGCCCTTGACTACATGAGTTTTTGTTCCTGCATGGATGGTAGAACTTCCACGTTAATTGGTACAGAAATGACTGTACCGAGAAAGCACCCAACAGTCGGATACCTACTTTTAATAGAATACAGTTTAAGCACTTAGGATACGTAAAACCATAGAAAGCGAATACATACGAATATAATTTCGATTCCTCATCCCAAGTACATTCACCTGTGCTCTAAGCACCTGTTCCCTCTTAGCAAGATAGCCAAAATGCACCTGAATAATGCTAGTCGTATAGCTGAAAGTCATGTCCCAAGAGAAACCTCCGGAAATCCCAATTCAGCAATAAGGAACATGACAGAAAACACTGATTTTCTCGGAACAATGCACTGGCGCTTGTCCATTGCGTTTATACGAGAACTTAGAATTAGCTTTGACGGCACCGTCACCATCTTCCGACCGTCATGCTTCCAAAATCAAAGAACGCACTAATTACAGCCAGCGAGAACACGCTCGGATTTGGACGCTATGCGCTTGCTAGTGCGAACTTATTGGCCACCATTATTGGCTTCGTTATTGACGAAACAAACAAGCGCTTAGCACGTTGAGTGCCACTAGAGCACGCGGAAGATATTAGCAGAAGGGTCACGAGCGACAGCTCGGCCATCTTCCTTAATTGGATGGTGGCCTGCTTCCAAATCCAACATCACTTCCACGGGAAGAGCGCCGAGAATAAATGCAACAAGCGGAGCGAATAGCATTTTGATCGTCGCTGCGGTTTTCTTTTCTGAAAGTTCTCAGCGAGTAAGGAGGCTTATGCAAAAAAGAAAGATGACTAATATGGGAAAGAATTGTGCCATTAACGGTTCCTCAAACAAGCGCTGAGTCACCTTCTCGGAACAGCATGCTGGATTATGACCGAGGCGATCGCCGCCGTTAACGTCCCACGTATGCCAATCCAGAAGTGGAAAAAACTGGCGAGCTCATTTCCGCTCTCAGTAGCTGATGATCCAAGCAGCTGTGTGGCTGCATGCGAAGCCGCATTTACCCGTAAGCTTCTTTCCTAGAGGAACGCGATCAGCGAACAACTCGATTATGTATTTGATTCAGAGGAATACCAAGTGTATCTGTCTAGAAAAGAGCGTTGAAGATAGGGAAAGGATGTGAGGGGAAGGGTGAAAGTCGGAGCACCAAGTTCCAAAGCTTTCATTAGACCTAAAGTATCATGCCTTCAAAGGAAGTTCGCTGACTTTCAAATTTCTATGTATTGGTCGCTGTTCCGGCGTTCCCAATAGAGCTTGAGAGGAACTAAGCTTACTTGGATTTAGCATATAATCGTCCCAGGCGCCATTTGATATATTTAAGTAGTTTCTATGGCCAAAAAGAAAAAAATTTGCCCCGAGTGAGGATCGAACTCACGACCTTCAGATTATGAGACTGACGCGCTGCCTACTGCGCTATCGAGGCACTGCTGCTCAGCCGGAGACACCGGTGATATAGACAGTTCAGGAGTAAGCGAATAGGGAAAGGCTGCATAATTTCCTTAAGCCCATAACGAGAAGACTGCAAACGTAAGATACCCGCCGATCCGGGGCACCGCCAACCAGGCGCCGACAAGTAGGTGTCGCCAACTGCGTACACATATTTGTGCGAACAAGCAAAATAACCAATTTTCAGCAATTTGGGCACCAAACAATATTACTGGGACCACAGTTATTGCACACAGGAAATGCATGTGATTCTGTTCATAATGCGTATCTGCGTCTTACCTGTGAAATCTACCAATTAGATCAGCGATTACTAACGTTGGTATATGGACTCTCCCCTGTACTGGCTTCCTATGACGAACATTATAAAATTCATTATCACGCATGTATCCATGGACCGGAAGCGTTTCTTTTCCTGAACAGTGGAGAAGGGTCGCTCAAATCTTGCTGTTTACGGTCTTTGCTTTCAGCAGCTTAACTCATTGTTAGTGTTCCGCCACCGCTCGCCTCCGCTTGCTCAGCTGTCACGGGAAATGTTGCGTTTGTATTGCCGCTGTGCCTCATTAGTAGATATAAATGTTCATCTGGCGCTTGTAAACACTAGGCCAACGACCGGGTTCGCAGGTTCAGCCATACCCTCGCTCATTTATTGATTCTGCACGAGTTCTCTACAGTGGTTATCCCGTTCAACTGACTTTATTCAACAATCTGGTCAGCCGCGCTGACTAATAGCACGGGGCTACGTCATTCGTCCATCAGAATCACAATACGAAGCGGAAAGACTTGGAAGAAATCGCGTCTGCATCTCTCGCTCGTCACTTCTTCATATGTGTCTCGAAACAAAATACATTAGGCGATATACTCGTAGAGATCCTTTTCATCTTCCACACGTTTCATGTACTCCTTCTCCATCAGGATGTCGATGTACTTCTTGATCATCGGGATCTTAGGTATGAAGCGCGGCGTGATCTGTTCGACCACCTCGGCGATGAGCTGGTTGTGTTTCACGCGTTTCCGCATCTTCATGATGCGCACGATGGCTGCCTGAATGATCATCTTGCGATCTTCGTCGACCGTCTTCTCCATCTGGTCGGACTCCTGCTTCGCTTCCATCTTTCCCATTTGAAGGCGCGTCAAGTCGACTTTCAGCTTCTTGCTAAAATGGAGGTAATTAGTCTGTGTTAACTCCAATTTTAGGGCAATATTGCCAGCAGGGCTTCAAATTAAGTACATACAAACATACGATATGACATAGAACAAGCCTATTTTCATCTAAACATATCAGCATGATCCTTTTGTCCCCCGTCATAATCCTCGAAGCGTTCGCACCCAAAATCGCGTCTCCAAACTCCCACAACTCAAACTCACTTTGTAAAGTTCTCGTTGAGGGTCAGCTCGGTGGAGTCGGTGATGGCGTGCGGATCGAACTTGGCGCAGTTCGCCAGCCGCAGCAGGTCGCACTTGACCAGAGAGGCGACCACCGACAGCGTCGCTTCCTTGGACAGGTTCGTGTCGTCCTTGAGCGTTCCAAAGGTGTGTGTGAGCGAGTCGTTGAACTTGAGTATCACCGCCATCTGCGGTGTCCACGTGACGAAAGTGTACTTCCTGGGCAATGAGGTGGACTGTAGCTCTCCGCGGCTCATGTGGTAGAGCCAGGTAAGCTTTCGGCCCTGGTGCTGCTGGCTATAGAAGTTGTTGAAGGCGTCGAGACACTGGTTAAGCACGGGAGGTATGGTGAAGAGGGGGCTTTGGGAAAGCGGCCAAGCACCGGAGCCTAGCACCATAGAGGTGAAGTCGCATTTAAGCGACACTTTTCCAGCGGCCACATCCTGAAATTTCGGTATTGCCAACAGAAGGGACGAGAAGGAGCATTTACCGCATGGAATTTGTCGTTCAAGTCACGACTCAATCCTACGTCGGTGAACATCCTCTGCAGGTTGTTCGTGTACTCAAAGCCACACATCGTTTTCAGCTTGGAAATCATGCGTCCTTCAGCATCGTCGCTGGCCGACATTTCAGAAGTAAGGCGTTTGGCAAGCATTTTCGTGTAGTACTTCTGGAAGATGTCCTTGTCTTCGAGGTATTTGAACACAACCATCTGAAAATGAAAGTATTGAACTAATGGTATGGCATCAGCCCCTATCACTCACCGTCTCATTGAGCTGATCCTCGACATCGCTGTCCTCCAGCGACCTGATACTTCCTTTCCTCAGGAGTAAATCAGCGTATCGTGCCAGCAACTCGGCACTCTTGTTGATCGACGGATACCTCTTGGTGATCGCGTTCTTGTTCACGAACTCGTTACACGCTTTGTCAAACGACTGAACGAAGCCCGAGTCGTTCTGGAACGCGTACTGAACCAGGTTCAAGTACCTCTTGTGCACGTCGAGAATCGCGCGGACGTAAGGCTTCGGATCGTTTGTGTCATTGCTCTCGGCGGCGATGCGTTCCACTGCCTCTTCGCCTTTTTTGGTTACAAATGTCAGGAATTCCTGCTTAAGTGGTTCCAGCGCGTTATCCACTCTCGAGCACAGGGAGAACATCCTCGCCATGTCTTCGTCCCTCTTCAGCTCAAGAAGGCCGCTGAACTCCGCTTGGAATCTGTCCAGGCGCTTCCGGATAAGCACGTTCTCCAGCACACGTGCCAGATGCTTCTTGGTGTACTGGTGAAGGTAGCGGTCACAGCGCTCATCCTCCTCCTTCAGACGCTGCTCCACCTTCTTCATGTATTCGGTCAAGGTGTTTGACTGGATAAACGCTTCCGCCTCTGACCTGTAGTAGTCAGTCGTTTCAGCTATGAGTTTATTCTCGAAGCGATCTCGGTAGACTTTCAGACGATTCTGGACGTCTTGGGTTCCACCACCATTCGGGAAGTTCTGGAACGTGGGCAGAGGTGCAGAAGATTGCTCTTGGATTTGGCCTTCATTCAGGCCGAGTTCCACGTATGAGTCGACGACGCCACTGATGAGCGACGAGTTTATCCCTTCGCCGTTCCTTTCTCGCTCGATGAGCTGGAGCACGGCTTGAGTGACGCTTTCGTTGTTGTTCTCGAAGAGCTTCTGCTTCCACATGACCAGAGCAAGCTGAAACAGATGGTTTTAAGCATAATGCTGTTAAGCGATCGTTAGATCCGAAGTGCTGTTATGCTACGGGCTCTGGAACAGTGCTTCAGTGCTATCAGGCTCAGAGACAGTGCTTCAGATTAGCGAAAAACTTTGGACGAATCATCTACTGCGGCTGCATCTTATCCTATCTTTTTGCCGGAGCCAAGAAGGACAGCCTGAGCAGTTGTCTTCCACTCCTTTTGAGACCCTCTTTTTCTCTTCAAAGCCATTGCCGCTCCTCCACTTACCACGTAAGTCTCGTACACATTGGTGTTTCCTTCGTCCATCTCCCGTTTGATCCAGTGACGGTTGAGGTAGCGGAAGAGGCCATCCACTACTCGGGAGGAGAATGCGAAATCGCGCCATGACTCTGTGTAGTACTTGAGAAGATCTTCGCCTTCAAGGCCACCGTCTTCGCTTACGACAGTCTAAAGGAGAATGTGAAGCTAATATAAGGCTAATCATTGTGCTTACATGCATGACTTCTGTGATGGACTGGTCGAAGAAAGCTTTGAGCTTATTGTACACGTCGATTCCAGCGAACTCGGCACCGTTAGGATTCCCTGCACCGGCTGCCCGTCGACCATTCGCAACGGTCGGTGGATGTTCACCTCGCCGGATAGCCGCCTCTCGTTCGCGATTATTCCTCTGCTCGGAACTTACGGTGCAGTAGTTGTAGACTGTGCTGAAAATACATCATAAAGAAGGTGCACAAATTATGAAGGCGGCTGATATACTATTGATCGTTAATTGAGTATCCCCAATGTAGAAAGTTCACAATTCGTAAATTCCACAATGGAGCAACTAAACTGAAGGAGTTGAGGAATTGAGGTACTGAAATGAGCTCCACGATGCATTTCTATCCTCCTGATGTGGAGAATGCGAAATACTCGTGTTATTTGATTTTAACTTATCTATTCATTTGCTGTAGTCCTTCCCTAAGCTTCTTTTATCATTTTTATGACGAAAGGCGATTTAGATAAAAAAAACTGCTACTCTCACCTATACAGAAGCATATACTCGCTGACGGAAACCCGCTCCCTCCTATAGATTTTCTTCAGTCCATCTTCCAGCTCGTTCCATACTTCTTCGATAGTTTGTTTGCACTGTTGTGTAGTTCGGGCCATCTGAGTTAGTAGTGTCCCAGACACAAATGAGGGGAGACGAGCCTGAAACATGACATTGGTTAATTTTTCACCGCTGGGATTTGGGTGACCGTCTTCTTCATAGACGTAATCTTGGTCATCACCACGGGAAATACAGTGAAAATATATGCACGCAAATCGATAACATGACGCACTTCGCAATTCTAACGCATGCAAGGAGCAGCGCCGATCTAAATTGACTTGGGTTTCTGCGACAGGTAACCACGGGAGATCAGCGCCTGCTGGAACAGGCGGACAGGTGGCGCGTCCCACTAAACTTTGAGCATTTATCTTCGGACCGTCTACGTCTTTCATACGATCACACGATGGGTGATCGAGGAGTTGAACCGAGAATCAATCACATGTTAAGTTGAACTTGCGAGGGCAACTCGAATTTAGTGCTTTTTTGAACGCCTGACACGGAAGTGGCGACTGCCCGATGACACAGTAGTCCTTACGTTGCCACGCGTGGCCCTCGTGGCGGGACGCACGCAGCTGCCAAGAGTCCATTCCGTGAGTGCGCAGATCGGACAGGCCGGTCGAGTGTTTATGTGCCGGAGAGGAACGATCTGATGACCTTCTCGCCTTGTGCTCGCCAGAGATGGGTTGTTTACGGCGCCAGCTTCTTCTACTTGTCTGGCCGTCATTTTCACGCTGGCCTACACTGTTTCCTATTGGACTTTTAACATAATTGAGTAAAACAATGACCTCATTATTTTTGTTTGGACTGTAGCATCGCGAAGTCCATAGTTCCTTCGTGGTGATTTTCAGGACAGCTTCGGTCCCGCGATTCGGCCATTAGTTGTGGTGAAATTCTCAGTTTTCATCTGATTCACGTCAACTCTGGGGAAAGCACTCTCTTCCCGCACATCACAACACCTAGAGAAGGTGAAAATCAAGTGACCTTGATATTATAGTGCAGAAATGTAAAAAGAAAGCGGTTACTGCATAATGCTTGAAAATAATGTGGTGAAAACGGCACCACACTATTTCGAACCCTTAATTACGCGGCTTGTGGGTCTTGTTTGCTATAAGTGGATGTCTCAATAGAAAGAGTATGAATTTTATGGTATTCAGTTCCTTGTCGAATGCTGGTATGCCATTCAGATTACTATTCTGCTCGAATGTTGACCCAAGGAAAACTTTATTTCGTCGCTTTCCCTGAAAATACGCAGTGTGCAAAGGGTGTGCTCTCTCATGGAACCTAAAGTCATTACTGAATGTGTCGCAAATGATTAACTTTACGTTGTGCCGCTCAGTTTTTGTTTACCACATCTCTTGAGGGCAACACGCCTTCTCAAGAGTATTTTCTCTCGCTTAAGAATTCTGCGTAGGAGCACCAAAATAGCACCGTCAAATATGGATTCCTCTTCTGAGAAGAATCTTCTAATTTTCACACGTTAAGCGGAGAGCTTATCAAGATTCTGGGAAGGCCTCCTCGACGTCTAGGCGGTTCTTGTCACTCAGCCTAACGAACTCTTTGTTCGATTGAAAATTAACTCTCTCGTATCAGGGATGTGCAGTGTCGCAAATTAAACGGCCGTTCTAGAGTACTTCTTACAACCAGGGCTTTCTCTTCATAGTACACTGAAACTATCGTCCGTTTAGTTCTGGAGCGTTCAGATCACACTCGTTTAATGAGGGGTAGTCCCTAAGGGATCTACTAAACCAGTTGATTCATTATGTACTTGGAGCTGTTTTCGTGCTGCTGCCTGAAGTCATTCCATGCCGTGCTAACAAGACCTGTGAAGTCATGTCGCCCATTGTTTGTGTTCATCTATTACTAACGGCCACCTATAAGCCATTTACGGAGCGTGAGGGCTGAGTCGAGCACCAAGAGCCCAGAGAAAACAGGCAGATTAAACAGAGTGGATTATTCAACAAGATAGATGTTTTCTTCAAAACTACAACCTCTACTTTTTTAAAATTAAAAGCACATTTTGTCCTTCCTAAGTGATTGACAAGGCTGCCTGAATCCAGGGTGTACATATATGAATTTGGAGCCTCGAAATCGCATTAGAGGAAATCGGCTTTCCTCAAAGTATTCAAAATTAGTTTCATGGTTACCGCAATTTTCAGAAAGCAAAAATGCAATGAAGTGCTCTACATCTATTCTACTTTCCACTGCCCTGTTATTAGTCGCCTCCTCATTGGCTCTGTTCCCAGGCCGAGCTCCTGATCGAGGCGATTATCGTCATCTCTATCCGCGGGCGTTCATCGCTGTCGGCGTGTCAAGTCATGCGCACACACTCCCTTACACGCTCGGACTGCTCGAGAATTTGGAGTACCCGAAGGATCGCCTCAAAGTGGCCTTTTTCTTGAAGGACAACAACGGCGCTGATGGATCGAAAACACTCGTAGAGATGTAGGCGTTGTTTTTGCGTAGCGCCAAATTAGATGAGCATATCTTAGGTGGGCGAAATCGGCGAAGAACTTCTACCGCGAAAGGTCCATTCCCATTTTCACTTACGAGGATTTCGACGACTCTAATTGGATGGAGTTGGCCCTGGTGAGGGCACGAGCGTCCAAGAGTGAATACGCCTTTTTTACGACGCCCGATGAGTTTTTGACCCAACCGCGACTGCTACAGCATCTGATCGGACTAAAGAAGTTGGTTGTGACGCCGCTAATGAACTCGCCTACTTCGAACCATTCGAACTCAGTGAACGACATGGGAGATCGATATGTGGCCAGAGAAATTGTCGGACTCGAGGAGGTAGGTGACTCTGAATTTGTGCCATAAGTGTCGAGGAGCACGGTAAAAGTGAGAATCACCGGTGATGATCTAGTGTTACTTCTGACATGACGCTTTTGAAGTTACGTAACCTCTTAGGTTGCCCAAGTGTCGACTCCAGTGCTGATACACATTGTGGCGAGCGATGCCGCCTACCTAACTTTCTCTGCCGGAAACGTCGTCCACTTCTCCGGAGATTCCAACGATCCAATTGCGGTTTTCGCCCATTCCGCAAAGGTCATGGACATTCCCTTCTACATCGCGAACGAGCAGTTCTACGGGTACTTCATCGACTCAACGTTGTACGATCTCAAGCAGCACCGCCAGGAGGTGAATTAACATTTGAAGCCAAACCTAACCGGTTTTCAGGTGAAACACTTCATTGCTAATCTCATATCGGACTACGGCCTCTATCCGATACTGCCCTCCTCCGCCATCCCGCCTAGAGCACCCCGGAAGAGTCTGTTGGGCTTCGATCAGATCTACTTGATTAATTTGAAGAGGAGACCTGAAAGAAGGAAGAAAATGAACGCAATTCTTCAGCTGTTGGGCATTGACTACACTTACTGGGAAGCGACGGATGGCAACCAGCTCGAGAATGATGAATATGCTGAGAAGATCAAGATCATGCCTGGATATGAAGATCCATATCATAAGAGGACGTTGAAGAAAGGAGAGATCGGGTGCTTCCTTAGTCATTACAGGATCTGGAAGGTGGGTGATTTCCATCATATTTACGGAATAGTGTATGACTTGAGCTCTGAACCAAACTTTAAAAGGAAATTTAAACCGGTGAAGTACTTGGTTGGTTCGATTTTGTATTATATGCATTTCTGTCGTTAAGGACGTCATGGAAAACAACTACCAACGCGTCCTCGTCTTCGAAGACGATCTGCGATTCCTCCACAACGGCACGCAGCGCCTCCTCGAAACCATGGAAGACATCGACTTCCACGAGACCGAATGGGACCTCATCTACCTCGGGAGAAAGAAGATGGCTGCAGAAGGGGACGAACTGTGGGTTGAGAACCACCGCCACCTGAGCACTGTCGGCTACTCATACTGGACACTGGGCTATGCCTTGAGTCACGCCGGCGCGGAGAAGCTCCTCCAAGCGGATCCTCTCAGCAAACTGGTGGCTGTTGACGAGTACATTCCAATCATGTTCGACCGCCACCCAAGATCTGAGTGGAAAGCCGCGTTTCCCGAAAGGAATCTTAAAGCCTTTACCCTGTATCCCCTGATGGTGGTCCCGGAACGGTTTACGGACCAGGTGGGATACGTAAGCGACACCGAGGACTCTGCCATCGTGGAGCAGGAGCATTCGAGTCGCGGAGAACATCCCCAGTCGCTTCTCAAGGCGCCGCCCAAAGAAGAACTTTGATCAAAGCTTTAATTAACCTATTACGTGTGCCTTGCATTTAAACTCAAGCTTTAATGAACTCATAAATGACGCTTTACCTTATTTTGTATTGTACTCTCCTCCACAGCTGTTTCAACAGAAGAGTATCTTCCTTACATGGATAAAGAACTATGGCATTCTTTCAGGATTTAATGGACGATGGGCTGCATATGCGATAAAGTGGACGTAGAAGCAGATGGACATCAGTACAAGATTGTAAAACAAATCGCAACGGGGTAAGTTGCAAGAGATATTACTCCAGTAGGGACAGTAGAGCAAAGAAACACACAAATACAGAGGGGACAGAGGTATCGTCGGAAGAAACCATACAGTGTAGAATCCTCGCTAAATTGGATAAGGGCGCTTACATGAAGGCGCGTCTCTTCGGCGTCTCCTGTAAGGCATAGAACATCTACGCATAGTGTGGCATTCAGCCAGATACTGGTGTAGAGCTACTTATTGTAGTTAAACGAGCTTTTCCCCTTTCAGAGGTTTTAGCCAAATCATCCTTGTGGAGGATGTCCGAACAGGGCAGAAGTTCGCGATGAAACGGATCAGCTGCCACTCGGACGAAGAGATAGATCGGACCAAGATGGAAATAGATGTGCACCGCAGATTCGGCTCTCATCCAAACATTATGAGTCTTGTCGGATCGGCGTACGAGGAAGGAGTCAATGGATGGAGGTTCATGCTCATCTTCCCCTACTACAGGCAAGGTAGCCTTGCGGACATACTGGCTCAAAGGCGTCCGACGAGGAAGTTCCTGGAACAGGACTTGGTGCTGAGCTATTTTAAGCAGATCACTTCGGCGGTTCGGGTTCTTCATGATGCGAAGATCATTCACAGGTAGGCTTAGAGTTGGCTTGACCTTAGACGGTTTTCTTTTCCAGGGATATCAAGCCAGGCAACGTGCTTCTTGCCGAAGAAGACCAAATCGTCCTCATGGACTTCGGCTCTTGTACCAACGCCCCAATTCGGATCGACAACGAACGCAAGAGCCGAAGGGTGATCGACGACGCCGCTGAACACTGCTCCATGCCCTACCGAGCCCCCGAGTTGTTCACCTGCCTGAGTGGGACTGTGATAACGGAGAAGGTGGATATGTGGGTAAGTCACGTCGCATAAGTAGTAGCTGTGCAAACATCGCTCATCAAGTGTCTTCGCGGCAATTTACTTTGTTTTTACAGTCTCTTGGATGCCTCCTCTACGCGTTGTGCTACTTCCGCTCGCCGTTCGACGACATCTACGAGCGCGGCGACAGCATCGCGCTCGCCGCTCAGAGTGGGAGGGTTACATTCGAAGATGATGCACCGTAAGTTGTTTGTTTTTTACGTGATCGGATGATCTCTGATCGGGATTTGTATAATAGATGCCTCTCAGTATGTTAAAGTGCATCAACATGAACCAGTATACCGTGAAGGGGGTTTAACCAAGGGCCCTTATCTCGTAAGGTTGCTTCAGGCATTTATACCCTAGAGCCCTACCAAAACTATTATCTATAGAAGGCAGTCTTCACTGTGTCTTGCTTTCAGCTACGACTCATCGATCAAAGATCTGATCAGGGATCTCCTTTCCGTCAACCCTACCGATCGCCCAAACGTCGCCCAAGTCGAAGACCGCCTCGGCAGTTCAGGCGGTTAACGGTTAACCGCCTTCTGCACCCCTACATCACTTTGTGCATTCCAGAGAGATGAAAAGAGAGCTAGTAAATGAAATGTTTGCTGAATGTTGTGCGATATCAGGGGACACGAAGTGTAGCATCCGGCGGACGATTGCGCAAACAGAATTCGGTGTAAATGCGCGTTGAAGCGCGGGCCGGCAAAAGGTTAATAGGCGCCTCGCGCGCCGCTCGAGTGCAAACATCCACGCGTGCCCCCACTCCGAGGAGAAGCTCGCGACAGCGCGGATTTCTGAAATCCCTCCCATGAAGAAAGTTGAGGTTTGACGGCGACCAGGGTAAACATTGGCAAACAGCGGAGACAGTGCCCCGACGTGCGCGCGAGAGCGACGTGAGTAAAAAGCGCAGAAGCAGCGGTGCTCGTACAGCGCGATGCCCTCTACGGTCAATTTGGAGTGGCTCCAAGACCCCGGATGGGTGTACCTCCGGCAACATGACGATGAGCTGCTGAAGGTGAGTCAGTTATGTTTATTTACTACCGGTGTAGACCGGTGAGAGTGTAGTTTCTATGCAGATCACTCAATGTCCTAGCGTAGGTGACCATGAACGGTATTTTCCATGTTTACGGAGCCTTAGTTGCTACTTGAACAAGCAATCTAATAAAGATTTAATATGGGATTTTACCCACAGAAACAAGTAGTATATTACGGTTTACTGTTCTCCAAGTGCCCGGTGTTTGTTGTGGGCTCCTCCACTAGGACAAACACTCAAGAGAGATACTCCTCTTTGTATGTGTTTCCACACAGAACGGTAACTGAAAAATCGTCCCAATCCGCAAGACAAGAATTGACAAATTTTGAGAAAGTATCAGTGAGATGGAAAGGAATTAAGAAGTAATGTCCTTACTCATGTCGAACTTTACCATCGCTTTCATCCAGCACATTAATTCTGTCTCCCATCAACCCTTTCACCTTCACCTGTAAAACCCCATAGCCGATTCTTCGTTTAGGAGCAAGCCGCACGGAATTTTGATAACAAAACACATACATGGGTACCCGACTCTGTCGAGGGTTTCCTTCTCTGCACGCAGAGCATAGTCGAAGGTAAACAGCTCACTGTAAAGCTGCCCGATGGCACCATGGTAAGGCCAGAATGCTCTCACAATCCTCCAGGCATCGTTTAGAAAAAAGTGAACAAGGAAGACTGTCAGGACATTAACCCTGCAAAATACGAGAAGACAGAAGACATGTCCAACCTGACCTACTTGAACGAAGCCTCCGTGCTACATAATCTTCGTCAGCGTTACAAGTCCATGATGATCTACGTGAGACCTTCTTCTTGCCTTTCCTGAAGGACATTGAACTGTTCAGACCTACTCTGGCTTGTTCTGTGTTTTCATCAACCCCTACAAGCTGCTTCCTATCTACACCCCATCGGTCATGAACATGTACGTGGGTCGCCGTCGCTCCGAAATGCCTCCCCATCTGTTTGCCGTCAGCGATCAGGGTTACCGTAATATGTTCCACGACCGTGAAAATCAGTCGATGCTAATCACTGGCGAATCAGGAGCCGGCAAAACTGAGAATACCAAAAAAGTCATCGCCTATTTCGCTCAGATTGGAGCGCCTCCCAAGGAGAAGAAACTGAAGAAGAGTGTTTCTTTCAGCGATCAAGTGGTAAGTCGAACGGACCACGGCCTATTGATGGCACAGCTCTTTATCATTCCATCAGCGGACAGTGATGACGCTAATTTAGAAGGGAAAGCTCTAAAGAAACAAGGGATACTTTCTAAGGAAGAATTTCAGAAAGGGTCTCTTGAAGACCAGGTTGTGCAGGCTAACCCCGCGATCGAAGCGTTCGGAAACGCAACCACGAACAGGAATCTGAACTCCAGTAGATTCGGAAAGTTCATCAGAATCCATTTCAATGGTCAAGGAAAGCTGGCCGGAGGAGACATAGCGCATTGTAAGCTGGCGCCATTGCTATACATTATTGAGAAGTCTTTCAGATCTGCTCGAGAAGTCGCGCGTCATCCAGCAAGCACCTGGAGAACGGTCGTACCATATATTCTACCAGATAATGACACACAAGCCTCTAAGACGTAAGACTGTCAACCGCAGTCTACACATGAGCTATGCGATTTAGATTCCTTCATGCTGGAGTCTAATATTCGCAAGTACCACTTTGTCTCCCAAGCAGAAGTGAAGATTGACTCGATTGATGACGCGGAGGAGTTCAAGATCACAGACGTATGGATACAGGATTGTGAGGAAGTTTGGAAAGATCATTCAGGGCGCTTTCGATGTCATGGGATTCACCAAGGAGGAGAAGAACGATCTGTACAAACTTTGCGCAGCAATAATGCACATGGGCGAGATGAAGTTCAAACAGAAACCGCGGGAGGAACAAGCGGAAGCTGACAATCTAACGAGTAAGAATTTTGTGCAAATGTTAGAGCCGTGAAGGATGTAGGAAACCGAAAGCCACACCTTATATATAGGTTGATATTGCAGTGGTTCATATGTTTCAGTTCAGAATCTCCAGCATTTTTCAGGTGCCAAGAATGCGTGCCACCTCTTTGGTATCAAGTTGGACAAATTCATCGATTCCTTGTTGAAGCCAACTGTCAAGGTTGGAACCGAATGGGTCACCAAAGGTCAAACTGTCCAACAGGTGTGCTTTTCCACCTCGAGAATACATAGTGTACCAAGATGCAATAGGTCGACTGGGCAGTTGGAGGCCTCGCGAAAGCCATCTACGCTAGGATGTTCCACTGGCTTATCCAGAGATGCAACCAAACGTTAGGAAAAGCCAGCGACGACCATGTGAACTACATCGGCGTTCTGGACATTGCGGGATTTGAGATCTTCGATGTGAGTAGGTCACAATTGTAAAAGAAATGAGACGGAGATGCTATAGAGAAACAGCTTTGAGCAGCTGTGGATCAATTTTGTCAACGAAAAACTCCAACAATTCTTCAACCATCACATGTTCGTGCTGGAACAAGAGGAATACCAGAGGGAGGGCATCAAGTGGGAATTCATCGACTTTGGCCATGACCTACAGCACTGCATCGATCTGATCGAGAAGGTACCGTTTATATGAGTGATGGTAACGTAGTTCGATTCTTAAGCCCCTTGGGGTCATCTCCATCCTGGATGAAGACTGCATTGTTCCCAAGGCCACCGACCTGACCTACGCCGAGAAGCTTAGAAACCAGCATCTGGACAAGCACCCAAACTTTCAGAATGCAAAGCCACCAAAAGGCAAGCAGTCCGAGGCGCACTTTAGCATTGCTCACTATGCTGGGATCGTCCGGTACAACGTCGAGCACTGGCTGGAGAAGAACAAGGATCCCTTAAACGACTCGGCTGTGGCGGTTCTCAAAACAGCATCAAAAGAGAGCCTCGTTTACAAAATCTGGGAGGACTACAAGACCGCCATCGACAACGAGGAAGCAGTCGCGCGAGGAAAAACTGTGTGTCGGAAGAAGGGCAAGGCAGCCTCCTTCCTGACTGTGTCCGTTGTGTACCGCGAGTCGCTGAACAACCTAATGCAGATGCTGAATTCTACTCACCCTCACTTCATTAGATGTATTATTCCAAACGAGAAGAAGCAGTCAGGGGTGATTGATTCTCCGCTAGTGTTGAATCAGGTTCGTTTTAAAGTGAAAAATAACTAAAGAAGTAAGGTCATAGTAGTAGAATAGGACGATTTATAGACGTATGTAGATAGGCATGCGCAGATCCAGATCATCAAATATATCTTAAGATCTCAGTTCTGGTCCAAAAATATAAAGATGCCACAGTAATGTTCACCTCCTTTCTACTGTTACAGCTGACTTGTAACGGCGTGCTAGAAGGCATCCGCATCTGCCGAAAGGGTTTCCCAAACCGCGTCACATTTGCGGACTTCCACTACCGCTACGCGATCCTCGCGGCTGACGAAGCCTCCACCAACAAAGAGTCAGCCAGAGCTGCAGAGAAGATGCTTGACCGCCTGGTCAAAGAGAATAAGATGAATGTCGACAACTTCCGGATAGGGTCGTCCAAGGTCTTTTTCAAAGCCGGTCAGCTCGCGAAACTCGAAGAGATGCGGGACACGGCGCTTACTGGAATGATCGTCAAGCTCCAAAGTGTGTGTAGAGCTCACTTAGCACTCTGTTATCACCGCGAGCTCTGTAAGATAGACGTGGCTACAGTTACGCTGCAGAGGAACGTGCGTTCGTGGATAACACTGCATGTATGGCAATGGTATAGGCTGTATCAGCGTGTCAAGCCTATGATTGGAGAGATGAAAGCTTCGAAGGCGGAGCTTGAGGCACTGGAAATCAAAATTAAGGTAACTAGGATACATGGTACTTATACACGTCCAATTTTTAGGAGATCGAGGCAGAGAAGCAGAAGGAGGTTGACGAGCGTGGGAAGCTCCAGGATCAGTTGGCAAAACAAATTGAATCCAACGAAAACCTTAAAAATACTCTGGAGATTCAGAAAGCCGACGTTGCCGAGCGCCAGAAGGAGATCGACGTGCGAACATTGTCCTACTTAGGCAACTTCATATTTACATTTAGGACCTAAAGCAACAACTAGATGAGGAAAGATCAAGTGCCATCAAAGCTGCAAAGATTGTCGCTGACAAGGAGAGTCATGAACAGGAAAACCGAAAAAAAATCCAATTGGAGCTGGAAGACACTAAATTGGCATTCTCTCGCTCGACAGCAGAGCTCCACGATGCCAAAGCTCAACTGGAACAGCAAAAGGAGGCGAATGCCAATATGCAGATGAGGAGTAGAACGCTGGAACACTCAAACAATGAGTTGATGGACACCATTCACCACACGGAAACTAAACTGGTGAGACTAGAGCAACAGAAGGCACAACTCCAAGGACAGCTGGAGGAGAGCGAAGAGAAGCTGAGGTGTGAGAAGAAGCAGAAGGAGGAACAACAGAAGAGTAAGTGGAGTAAGTGTGGGTTCCCTGACGCCCACATTTTGATCCAGAAGCGTGGTCACTGATTCGTATGAAAAACGACAAGCTAAAACAGGCGTTTCTTACTGAAAATAATAAGAGACAGCAGAAGATTTTCCACGGATAGTTCTCTTCTTTCAGTGCGTAAGAAGCAGGAGGCAGAACTGAAGCTTCTCCAGGACCAAATGGAATACATTCAGAGAGAAAGAGATCATCTCGAGCAGGATGTCAGAAAGTACGATTTCTTCCCGATCTCTTCAGTGATCCTGTGGAATTTCAGACGAGAACAAGAACTCTCCTCCTGGAAGGAACACTCCCACCAAGACGCGAACCTTATTTCCAAGCTGCAGAGCAACGTCCGCCAACTTGTCTCCAGAATCGAGGAATTGGAAGAAGAACTGGACACTGAGACCCGCGCACGCCAAAGAGTAGGAAATCACTCTATGCTTTGGAATACTCTTTTCAGGCCGAGCGACAACGGCTCGACGTCCAGGAAGAGCTCTCAGCGGTCACCGAACAGATGGCCGTTGCCAATGGCCAGCTCAACGCTCAAATCCACTTGAACCGATCTCGTCAGAACGAAGTGAGTAATCTCCATCGGGAACTCGAGAAGAAGAATCTGTTCCACGAGACTCACCTCGCCGATCTGTGCTCACTTCAATGGAACACGCTCAATAACCTCCGTAATCTATCCATGCAAGCTCAGTCGCTAGAACTGGAGGCTTCTCGAGTTCTCGGAATGAGGAAATCGGAGCCGAATCTCGCTCTCTATAATTCGATCCCGGACAGTGAAGAGGAAGAGGGATCCACTAGTAATCTCTAGATTGATATATTGTTAAAACAACATGGCTTTAGTGTTGTTGGCTAGAGTGTACATTAATAATCACACAAATAAACTCAGGACATGAAAACGACGTGCCAAAGAGCAATGACGCTATAGGAAGTCCGTTGTTTTCCATTATTCTGCCTTGGATCTCTGCATCTTCTAAGCGGAAATTTTAAGCTATCAGGGGTCACAAGGACAACGATTTCTATGATTCTCGGCGGAACCGTTTTTGAGCCTCTCACTTCGGGATCCTTGACATCATTTCAAGCACTCTACAAACGCATACAAGAGTTGAGATCAAAATAGAAAGATATTTATGAGGTTGATGAACTTCCTCCTCCTGGAGCAGCAGGGGGAAGCTGTCCATGCTGACGTAGGACGCTGGCCTGGTGCTCGGGAAATCGGTCCTCCGCACTGATAAGCCCAGCTCCATAGTACGTGTACTGGGCGTTGAGTGGATTTGAGAGATACCCTCTCTGGATGCTCCTCCGACGCTTATGGATCTTCAGCAACATCCGAATGTCCTCCAAAGTGAAGTTCCTCTCGCCGTCGGAGTCCGAATCGGACTCGTCGGTCATCTGCTTGAGCAGCCATTTGCGGTTTCCAACGGTTTTAGTGTTATAGAATTTAGACACCTCCGCTAGACGCTCTTCCTCAGTCGCAAAGATTCCCTTGATGGAAAAGATGCTGTAGCGAACACGCTGGGATCCGGGGCCTGCGGGCACTTGGGTGCCGGGAATTCTGAAATGGTACCATTGGTCTTTGTGTGTACATCTCATTGAAAGATTCACCAAGGAGGGTAAAAGCTGGGAAAATTGGTGAAAAAGTGTTAAATGCTAGAAAGATATCCTCGGCATCTATCCTATCATGCTTTGGAGATGGGTCTAATTTTTGTATAATCGCTACTTATTTGCGATATAGGAGCAATTCATTAAAGAAAACTCACTTGATGGGCTGTTGAAGAAGGTGCTCCAGCTGCTTGATGAACCCCGTCAAGTCCAACGCCTTCTCGTACTCATGGATGCGATGCGACGGAGGCACATCTCGCTTCACCAGTTTCCTTTTCGGTGGTGGCATCATTGCCTGGTCTTCGCGTTGTCGTTTTAGGGTCGCCGGGGTAGTGGGTTCTGAGCGCTGTGGCGCTGGGGCTATCTGTGTCGTCGAACGATGCATGGACGAGCCGGGCGTCGGAACTTGCGATGGAGCGATGGGCGACGCTGACGGAGGTGCCGAAACCGATGCCGAGCTGGGCGTGGACAAGGGCGGAACACCGCTGTTCAAAGAAGGAAGTTGGGAAGAAAGCGGTGTGCGATGCTGGACGACTCTCTGAGGCTGGGCAGGAGGCTGCATCTGCTGCTGCTGTGGAACCTGCATGTGTTGCGAGGTCTGACTCGGGTAGGCACTCATTATCTGAGCTCCTGAAGTGGACGGTCGCGAGTCGTAGGAGTGGTGCCGCATCGTTTGCTGTTGAGGTTGATGGTGGATCTGCTGCTGGCGATGTTGCTGGTGTTGCTGTTGCTGGGCATGTTGGTGCATCGACTGGGAAGACTGATGAATTACTTGATGCTGCTGCTGATGAATCTGTTGGTGCTGCACTTGTTGGTGCTGCAGCTGGTGCTGAATCGGCTGTTGCTGATGAGCTTGCTGGTGATGATGCTGAGTTTGATGATGTTGAGCCTGCTGGTGCTGCAGTTGTTGGTGTTGTAGTTGATGGTGTTGGGGCTGCTGATGTGGGGGCTGTTGGTGTTGGGGATGGTGTTGGTGGTGTTGCATCTGTCCTTGGGGTGGCATTTGCTGTCGCATGTATCTGTCTTGTTGATATCGGTCCTGCTGATTCATCACTGAAACGAGGAAGGTTTGTCTTAATTTCAGTAGTTCTTAAACAATCAAGGAAAACACGACCAGCTTGAAAGTTGATTCCACAACCACAATCAAAAAATGAACTTATGACAAATCGTAAACATTGTAGATCAGTCGGTTTAGCATTACTCACCTCGCGACGACAATCCTGAGTATTCACGTTACGAAGACAGTGCTAGTGTAATGCAGTTCATACTGCCCTGTGGCCCTTCCTTCTACTGTTGCTTCCCACCGGCTTGCAATAATCGTTTATGAAATGAGTTGTAGAAGGAATTTGTTCAATTACATGAGATTCTCTTGATTTTATGCTGTTTTATATGCAGGGCGCCCAGAAGTCCTGCAGCTTAATCTAATATATACTTATCTAATGAATCTCGGTGTGGAATTGAGTAAACCGCAAACAATTGATGCAAACATCAAATGTAACCTGGAATTTTTTCGACATGGTTACAAGCAACGGGATCGTACTTGTTACCAATAGTAGAAACCATCGCAAAAAATATTTCTCCTCTCTTGGGCCAAAATCTGAGAAACAGACAATGAACCCCTAATGATGCTTTCCCCAACCTTTCATAACTGAGACCTATAAAGAAATTTGCGTAAAAATCCTGCTCAATTTAAGAGCAACGGAACTAAAAAGAAAGAAAATTTGAGATGGTCCCATTTTTAAACTTGTCACAGAATTTCACCACACCCTGTACGTTTTTGAAAAGTTGGCAGATCGGTTTATGCTGATCATCCAAGTATACTTGATGTCGTGATACGTGGAATACTTGGTCGATACTGCATACTATCGCTACTTTTCAGTTCACACTCCATTCACTATGTTCTGGCGCTCCGCAGGCCTCAACGACGTCCGTTACTCCAAGATCGCAGCCGAAGTCACTCGCAAGTGCCAGTCGGCCGCCTCCAAGAAGGCCAACGCTACGCTAAAGGTTTCGGTGTGGGAGCAGGGCAAGCCGAAGAAGCTCGAGTAAATGTTCCCCAGACTGCTGGATTAACTTCATAGATGTAGACCCTATTATTCCGTTAGAATCGCGAAATACGATAAAAAAATTATGCCGAATTTGGACATTTTTGAAAATGGCACATGACTCTGTGGTTGTGCAAACAATTCCACATTTGCTAGGTTGCTGCAATCGAGTTGCTTGGGCAAACGTCACACAAATCCCATTAATCGAAAACTTCAGAAAACGGGAGTTCTTGAAGTAGGCCAACCGTCTCGTTTTTAAGACTATTCCTTGATCGCATGACCCTTTCGAGAATGAAATAGGTGACCATGAGTTTCGGTATGTGATGGCGAATTTAGGTCGCTTAACGAAGTTGCTAAGTAGTTTGCAGCTTAACATCTCAGCAGTCTACTAATTGTTCTGAAAATAGAGTTCTCTGAGGTTGTATAAAACAGTTATATACACTTGAGTGAAACAAAAAAATCTCGTAGGCTGTCAAGGAATCATTCGAAATTCCTTACATAAGCCGGAAGGTCGACTATTCTTCGAGTGGAGTAAAACTATTGGGTTGGTGCATAATTAATTTCCAACCTTTTAAACGTCATTTTATTGCTGAATAAGTATCACTAGGAATCAATGTAATCACTGTTATGCAGTACAACTTCTGCACATTTCGTGGGCAAGCGACGTGCAGTTAAATTTTTTAGGAATTGATTTAGCATGACATGTCGGAGATGTCCAGGTGACATATTTGCGAGTAGTCAAACAAAATCGTTAAAAAAATAGGAATAGACACAGGAATAGGAGTCGACGACACATCTACGGGGAAGAGGAAAGAGTGCTGTTTACAGCACCCTCAACGTATGGTTTGTGTTAGCAAGTATTGCGAAAAACGGAGATCTTTAAATCATTGGAAATTAATTATTCACCAACCCAATAGTTTATGCTGGTCCATTGTTTCTGGAAGAGGGTAGCGGCACAAAGCTGGTTTGGAGAGTCCCAATTTTTTAGCGAGCACACGAACATGGTTATAACTGCAAGACTTCTTGAGTCAAGTCAGGTGTGATCATAATATGTATC
>JADLIF010001560.1:0-19156 GCA_016648015.1 Steinernema khuongi | reverse complement strand
TCGCATGTTCCGTACTTTTCACTGCGTCCAAAGATTCTCCATAAATAAATTGGTCGTTTGAGTTTGCGAGTTAATGTGCCGAAGCTGTTGCGTGAATCGAAGCCAAGGTGAGGATAGGCATTAAACTTTTAACGAAATTCCGTCGCCTACACGCTGACCCATTGCTCCCCTGCATCTTCCCTGTGCTTTTCAACTTTATCAGCGAAGCGGTGGAACCCATGAGCGCGCTCTGCTCAGTATGGATCTTGGAACCGATCACCACTCACTATTTCGTTGACATACGAGAATATTAGAAGGACTTTCATGAAGTATATACCTGCCCTTCACTGTGAAAGGCTACTCATACTTTCTCACGCCCGTCATCATCTGCATCGAGTCCTTTGTCGCCTACTACTACATCATCCCCTCCTCCCATAAACCCCTGTTGCCAAAAAGCCCCTGCGCTTTTATTATAACCCTTGCGCTTTCACAACAATCCATATTCTTCTTGGCTTGGGTGCGAACTAGTCTTGTTTTTGGCTGCGATTTTTTTCTTTGCATGCTTCGCGGCCCGTGAACCACCCCGATTTCCAAAAACAAAAAAAATCGGCTGTTTGTTTTTTACCCGGCACCGAAATTTTCAGTTTTTTTGGTTGTATTTTTTCTTTGAAATGTATGGTTTGTGCATTTTTAATGACACGCGGAGAGCGTCGTAGAAGGAGTCATCATTGGTTTTGCGAGTTTCGATACTGGGTTGGCATTCGACTCGACTTCGACTCCAACTTGTTTAACTTTTTTGAGTCGAGTCAAAAATTTGGAGTCGAAAACTAACCCTATTAAATACGGATGGACCGTAGAAATCTTTTCGACAGTGACCAAGACTTGGTTGATAGCGTCTGTGGCGCCAGACAGATCATAGTCATGAATTTTTCCGAAAGGCCTCAATTTCATCGGTACAGGCCGGGCCATACTAAGAAGCTCACTTTCGCAGTAATTTGTGCGTAAATCCTCTATGATGGGTTCATGCATCGTTAGGCCACCGACTACATGCTGCTTCGCCATTATGCTTCTCTTGAGGATTTCGGTGTTTTGATGGAATCACGGAATCATTTTTGATGAAATCATAAAAATCTTCAATTGTCGTGGCTTCGGGCCACGTCGTACGTCAAATCCATAACCTTTAGCTTATCCCACGGTCGCACAACCTTCAGAGGCTCATCACCATCATACAAACCAACATGCGGTCTCAACACGACGAGAAGTCTCGACCGTGCCTAGATGTCTCGTCTCACCATTCTGCAAACGGACGTCTCAATTGGATCGACTGGATCATTGTTGTTGTTGTTGTTCTCTGCACCGGGCAGACTTGTCGTACACTCCATTCGTATTGTTGTTGTAGTTGGCCCAGTAAACGACTTAGGTTTAACTGTGGACCGTTGTATTTGGCGATCACCGGGATCAGCCGTTTGTAGTGATAGCTCACCGGGAGCTAATCGTCTTGTTGTGCTTCCACTGGGGAAGTTTGTGCGTGTGATCCACCAGGGATCACTCCAGGTATCCGCGTGGCTGCGAGAAGGACGAATCGTCACCGGGGCGATCGGACTTCTCGTATTGGCGAGCACTTGTAGTAGTTGGAGTAGAGAGCGAGGAGAGCCTGTCTTCACTGGGAGGACAGAGCTTCTTCACAATTGTGGAATCGTAACCGTGCGTGGCCTTGCTCTTGGCGGATAGTTCACGATCCCGTCTGTCTCCCATAAACTAACATACGAGTTAATATTCGAAAAACATTACATCTTCGGAATATAACGGTTCTCACATGGAGTAATTCAATATGATCCATCGTGTCAAGGGCTGATAGGTTTTTTGAACTCAAAGCAGCTCTGAAAAATAAATGTACGCTTACTAGGGAATGGTCCCAAGTGACCCCGGCGGATCGAGTCAAAAGGGGGTGGATATTATGTAATTCGGGGCGCTGATCACAGCGCACATAGCCGCTTGTGCCAGTTCGCGAAATTTTTTTTATTCAAAATTCGAATTTTTGAACAAAAAAATTCGTATTTTTGAAATATTTCTTCTTTAAGTGGTAGGTCGTTGGGATTCTAAGCCTTAGTACGCAAGCAAGCGAATCGAATAGTATCAAATAATTCGGGTTTTTTTTTCGAATGTCGATATTCTATTCGATTACTCACCGACCCTACTTGAGATGCAGAGGCAGGCGCACATTCTTATGGCGCTCAAGAGGACAGGTAATGCAAGGAGAACGAAATTTTGCAAGTTTATCAACCAATTGAGAAAGCACTTTTTTTATCAAATCCCAGCCAAAATGTAGGAGGCGAGGTGACATCACTAGGCTTACCATGCGCATCGAGCGCACCCGGGCCATCCACGATGTCTACATTCACCAAGACAAGCGACATAGTGAGAATCTCCAAAAACACACGCCTGACGAAAAAACGGAAAACACCCACAGGTGCAGAAGACAGTTTAAAGTAGTTGGGCGTTTTAACATTGCAACGTTCCAAGACAAAAACATGGCGAACAACGCAAACGAATGCAACTGGGAGGCCAGCCTCCCGAACTTGTCAACTGGGAGGACTGGGAGGCCTCCCAGCCCTCCCACTGGGAGGGCCTCCCAGTTTTGTGGATCACCCTCCCAGTGGGAGAGCCTCCCAGTGGGAGAGCCTCCCAGTGGGAGGACTGGGAGGGCTGGGAGGCCTCCCAGTACTTTTGTGGATACCGCCACTGGTTGAGGTAATGTCCCGCAGCGACGTACGAGGCGACACTGAGTCGGTCACTCCTTATCAAATGTGGCAAAAATAGATAGATGAGTCGTAAAAAGGGGCACTTTTGTTGACACCATCGACAGTGCGACTGTCCGTTCTCTACAGTATCGGAAGATCAGTGTTTCACTGACTGTAATATCTAAAAATATGACAGTAGTACAGAAGTTGTTTGTATATTCGCCCCCTTTGAACGATAATATTTTTAGCCGTACAAAGAGCAGTACATAGAGTGGTTACAACCAGTGCTTTCGAATCCCTATTGGATTAAGGAGTTTAAATTAAATAATGTGTAATCCCGGAAAAATAAAATTATATAAATTTAATGCAAATTCAAGAAGACTTAAGGCTGTGCAATCGGTTCAGCGAATCCAATCCTCATCTGTCCGACATCGTAGATCTGGCAGAACTGGCGGATGAACGGAGATCCCAGGGTCCAATGGTCGATTTTCCGATTGGTGACAATTCCAAGCAAGCAGTACTTGACGCCTCGGAGAAGAATGCTGATTACAGCGCCCTCGATGTCTAGTTTGTGTTAGCAAGAAGTACAAAAAACGGAGATCTTTAATTTATGGGAAGTTAATTATGCACCAATACAAGCATGTGATGAATGATCTTCATTGCCAGTATTTTATCTGTGCACGTCCAAAAAGTGCAGTTTATGGTTGTTTCTCTCGTCAAAAACATTTCATGTCACTCCTACTCCTCTCCCGCAAGCGGACCCTACTAAATAGGCCACGCAGAGAGTCCTTTCACCACTTCATTCATGAAGCTTCTCGTTCTCGTCGCCCTACTGGGCATTGCCTCCGGTGCCGTGCACCAGATGCAGCTCCGTCGCCTTCGACCCCCGCAGAACACGAAGGACTTCATCCTGGATGTGATCACTCAGAGCGTCAATGATTTCAAAGACGCTGTCTATTTCGCCAACGTCACCATCGGAACGCCCGGCCAAACCTTTTCTGTCGTCCTGGACACTGGAAGCTCCTTTCTCTGGGTTCCCGACCGCAGCTGTGGGCAGGAATACTGCGAAACTATATGCGCCATAGTTGGTAGGTCATTATTTTTCAAGCTTCTTCTTATTTGTGTCTCCAATAGATCTCTGCCAGCAGATCTGCGAGGCTCCGTGCTGTAACGGCTCCGCTACGTACATCGACCCGAAGTCCCCATGCGCTGACAAACATCGTTTCGACAGCCGAAACTCTTCTACTTACCACTACGTGGGACAGCGCTGGTCTATCCAGTACGGAACAGGCGCCGCCGAGGGATTCTTCGCTCAAGATACAGTAGCCTTTGGTGACGCGCAGACGGCCGAACTTGTCGTCAACAGCACCATCTTCGGACAAGCTTCGAAGACACACAGTCGTTTCAAATCTTCGCCATTGGACGGAATTCTCGGTCTCTCTATCAGATCCTTCTCAGGATATGCTAATCCTCTCATGCATGCTGTCACCGACAAGCTTCTGGACGAGCCGGTCTTTACTGTCTACCTGGAACGGAAGGGACCTGTTGAGAACGTGGAAGGAGGCGTCTTCACTTGGGGAGGCGTCGACACCCAGAACTGTGCCTCCCACGTCGACTACTTCCCTCTAAGCTCGAACAGTAGCTGGAGCATCCAAGTGGATAGCATCAGCCTTGGTAACTACTCGACTACTCCGGTTAACAGCGCCCTCTCGGATACGGGATCTGGACCTATCGTTGCCCCCCAAGCCGATGTGGAAGCCATAGCCAAGGAACTCAAAGCGGTGAAGGTCGGAAACAACTACGCGCTTCCTTGTGATGGAAATCCTGACTTGGTCTTTATCGTCGGCGGGAAGCCGTTCCCCATCAAGACTGAGAACTACGTGATCGACAAGGGGCCAAAATGGAACGTCCGAGGCGGCGTCAAGTACTGCCTGCTTGGAATTATGAGCACTCCGACAATCAACTATTGGATCCTGGGGTGTGCGTTCATCCGCCAGTTCTGCCAGATCTATGATGTCGGACAGATGAGGATTGGATTCGCTGAAGCCATTGCACAGCCCTAAAACGTTTTGAATTCGCAATAAGTTTAAATAATTTCATTTTCCCGGAATCACACATTTCTATGAACACACCTATTATTTTATGCCTTAAAATTCTGTTAAATATCATGCAAATACACTTTACTTTCCATTAGGTCGATCGATATCGTCGTGTTGAAGCTTTTGAGTCGGAATCCGGCGAATGTCCTTTTCACTGATGGCGCGATCCTTTTGTTAACTGGGAGTAGTTTGACGTCGATCAAGCGGCGCATCGGAATATCCATTTGCTTCGGGTTGACCTTCAGGCTGTAGAACTGGAGTGGTGGAGAGACTCTGCTTGTTGGCGGTGGTGGTACTACAACTTCAAGGGTTCCATTCCTTTCTAGGAGCCGGGGCAATTATCTAATTGGTAGAGGACGGAGGTCGACCGCTAACTCAGAGAGCAGCGGAACGGCCCGACCGCTCACCACCGATAAAAAATGAAAGACCGGCTCCTACATACACGGCTCCTACATAAACTCTTCCTCCCAGATCCAATGTTCGATCACTTCGACAATTAGTGTATCTGTGGTAGATAAGGGAAACCCGAACAACTACCGTATTCGTGATGCGAACCAAAGATAGCCTTGCAAATTTCAAGCATAAATAATTGCGCGGCGATATAGTTGGACAAAACTAGGCCGCGACTTATCCTGCGACTCACCGCATTCTTTTCCCTGCTCCCCGCAATCGAAATCCAGCAGCTCCCTTATATTCAGGAATTGCGATATGCAGAGCTTCACATACATAGAGTGTACAATCAACGCTCATTTCCACTTGCTGGTTGTCCAATCAGTGAAGCCCACGAGTCACGAGATCGCCGGGAGCGTCCAACCTGGCTGTCCTAGGCTCAGGCGGTTCCAATGGTCTCGCAGTAGAAGACGGCCGGTCGAAGCTTTCTGTGGGCTCAGCGTTCCGTCGCCAGAACTTGCGATTATAAGCGAACCCTCGGAGACAATATGTCTGGCTGTAGTAAGCGATCAGAAAGTTCACTGTGATTCGTTGCCGTACGTTTCCGACGGCGGCTTTCTCTAGGTCCTACAATCCCTTATTCCGTATACATAGTGATTTTTTAATACAAAATCCGGTGGCAACTCTCAACACTGTTCTTCAGGCGAGTCGGCATCACTGTATCCAGCACACTTCTGATCGTGATATTTACATTTATTGATCTACTAAGTGAAGGGTAACAATCTCAAAAGAGGTTTGTATTAAATCGATGGACCCGCGCCAAGTAAGGGAGTTTCAAATTGCACAACCAGTAGGTAGATTCACAACACGTAGTAGTATGGCTCGCCTTCTGATCTTACTTTTCCAGAAGAGCGATTTGAGCGTCAAGGTAGCGGATAAGAATTTTCATCGACACAACGATGGTGGGTGTTCCAAAGCCGTGGGTGAGCATGGAGAAATTGCTAAGTGGCTCCTGAAGCGAAGGGTCGAAGACGGGTGTTGGATTCTGAACGACGCTATCGTTAAAGGCTTATAAATATTCGAGGATTACCGATGCGCCGACGGGGCTTCTGTCCAAGCTGAGCAGGCCAATGAACGTCGTGACCACATCGCGAACCTGACGGAGCCGGCTGAGCATCTCCTGCTGCGCTTCGTTCTTTTGGATGGCCAAAGCAGCCAGCTGCTCGATGGGGAAGCACTCGCTGGCCACTGTGTGGAAGTCCTCGACGAGCTTCAGCGCCTCGGCCTCGGTGAACGCGGAGAAGAGGGTGACGTTCGCCTTGCGACGACGGCCTCTTGGGATGCCGAGGCCGACGGCTTCGAGCTCCGACACGAGAGATTGCGACTTCTCGGGCATCTTGGCTCGGCGGAGCACAGCGCCCAACAGACTCATGTTGAACGCTTCGGGTCCGTTGAGGCGGCGACGTACTTCACCCACGGTGACCTGAATCAGTAGATGAGTGAACTGTGGGGGGAGAGATCTTTATTAGAAGTGAATCCAGACTCTTTTTGCATAATCCTTTGCTGTTCCACCCTTCCTGTCAATCCCGCACATACCCTTGGTGCCCCTTTTGGCTCAAGTCGCTAGGGTATAAAGTTCTAACTCGATTTATCGTGAACTGTCTGTGCTCTCAAATCCCTTGGCGTTGCCACTGTAAGTGCTATCCTAATTTCGGAGTGCGACCCTACCCTCCCTATTGTGGCTGTTCATCCCTTCCAGGTCATCATCGTCTCATCAAACACTCACCGAGTGCTTGGTGGCGCTCGACAGCAACGACAGTCGTCCCGGGACCTTCGTGAACTCTTGTTCGTCGCACACTCCAACCAGCGCGAGCGGCGAGACCTGCGGCTCGGGTGACTCAGAGTGGTGACCGGAGTCGCTGGTGCTGGAAACGGTTTCGTGGTGCGTAGAAGACGGCGAAGGACTGTTCGGCGGCGAGTTGTCCTTACTTCCGCCCTGCTCGACCAGCCGCTTCTTCTTCATCTGCATGAGCTCTTGGATCGCGGCGGGCCGCTTCCTGGAAGCCGCATCCGACTCCTTGGGCAGTTCCGTTTCCTCCTTCACTTCCTGTATGTGCACCTGTGGAACGGGCCGCTGGGTGCCGATGAGCTGCTGGAGGATGGCCGCGGCGACGGGGTTGTTGTACTGCGCGGCCATCTGAGGGTTGGCCGCGAGGTTCTGGCACAACTTCATGAGCATCGCCTGGTCCATGGCTGAAGTTTGCGCGTTCTGTAAAGGGCGCAGTGATAAATCATAAGCACGACGTGGTACTTATCTGAACAGATAATCACGCGGCGCGGTTACCTTCGCAGAGGTCGTAATTAGCCGTTTTTTCGGTGAAAACGCCGCGCGAGCCCACGCTTTACCGTGCGCCGGCGGCTCGCGCCCCTCGCAAAAAGATCAATTAGAAAGCAATGGGGCGCGGGAATTTTATAGCTTTGCAGCCGAGGAATGATGAATCTTTCTCGATTTATTAGCGAAAATTAATAAGATGAAGCGAGAAGCCAATTGTCCAAGACGATGGCTGAGATTGACAGGCAACGTCTTATCTGCTCGGCTAGGAGGCGTAAAGTTCGCACTTGATTTTCCCAACTCAAAGGCTCACACGGAGATCGCGGAAGGGTCAATTCCGAAGCGAGCACGGCGGCTCGAGTGGCGCCAGGAGCCAAGATCACGGGAGGAGACAGGAAAATGAATTATTTATAGGTGATAGTGCGCGTGTGAGCGCAGCCTGCCTTCAGAGGGCGCTTATGCGTACGGTCTAATCAAATCGGGATTGGCCAATTAGGAGTCAGTGACAGGTTTGCAGTGACTCCTTGACACATCTACTGTTCTTTTAGGGCTCGGATTAATTGGGCTTCAGAGATCAAGATATACTTATAAAAAAGTAATGGAAAAAGACAAAAAGGAAAGTGAACGTGACTCGCATGATAACTCGCCAAAAAGTGACCCAATCACTTATTTTTAGCACTACTGGTACAAGAATATTGGTCAGGATAGCTGAACCACATGCATATGAATATACTACTTGGAACTCTTACCTAGAAAGCCGCAAATCTCGAGCTCTCATCATAAAAAAGACGGTCACAAAGAAAAAACAAAAGTCCCCTGCCGCAATAACCCTCCACGCCGCGCCTAAATCGGAAGCGAAAACAATGGACGGCCGAACCGTGCCCTGCATTCATAAAAAAGCCCCATCGCGAGGGGGTCATTCCGATATCCCTCTCGCGCGCGCACATGCACAGTGCATGAGGGGCGCGTCTCATGGCCATGGGCACTGGGCGCGGCGGCTAACGGTCGCGCTCGGTGGACGACCTGCCGCGAGGCAAACAAAGACCGCGACTACCGCGTCGCCGCGCGCGCGACCGCGGGCACCATACCCGAGAGGTGTTAACTGTTTTCCCGGGCACAAGCGCCGATGCCCTCCGCATGGTTTATTAGCGTTGCGGCGGCGGACGCCGCCGCGGATCGAAAGGGAAGAAGGGGGCGGAGGATCGATCGTCTGGCGAGGGCATGCGCACGTACAAAAATGGACCGGTGGCCCGGTGGGCTTGACCTCCGACCCGTCGATCGTCCAGGTTTCGTGTTCCCGTTTTGGAGAGTGTAGGGTGCGGCGCACGACCCTC
Source organism: Steinernema khuongi (assembly GCA_016648015.1). Taxonomy (NCBI): domain Eukaryota; kingdom Metazoa; phylum Nematoda; class Chromadorea; order Rhabditida; family Steinernematidae; genus Steinernema; species Steinernema khuongi. The sequence continues at coordinate 10,281 of JADLIF010001560.1, read as the reverse complement.
ACAGAGAGGTGCTCTGGTACAAGAACTGAGGGGTATCCAAAAGGGGATACCGACAGGAAGGAAAAAGCAGAGAAAGATTGTTTTTTTAAATCACGTCACGAGTTTTCTCCCAATGACCTTCCTAACTTTGGGGAACACAGAACCCTACAGTAGGACAGCCTGACCCCCTCAGATGAGCCAGGTTTGAAGGTCCATTTTTCTGCGACAAAAGCTAAAGTATCCGAACAAAAGTGAACAATGACCTTTTCCCAAATTTAATGTCAAATTCAATCCCAGATCCTTGAGAGCAAAGGAAATTTGAGCGCTCCTGAAAAGGACCTTTCTGTTCCCATTCTAACGCGGATTCTTAGTCCCGAATTTAGAAGACAACATATTAAACAGACGATCCACTTTACTCGTCCATCTTCCTGCCCTGCGCATGGTTTATTAGTGCGGCGGCAATCACAGGGGGAATCCAAAGGAAAGGATCGATCGTGGCGCGAGGGCATGCGCACACAAAAATGGACACGACGGCCGGTGGCCCGTCGCCCGGTGGCCTTTGCCCTGCGACCCTGCGAACACCTGCCCTCCCGAATAGGGCGGTCGGCGAAAACTTTGCCCAAGATGGATTACCGAGCGCTGGGGCCCGGGCTGAGAGGGCCTCCCCGCGACGCCGAGAGGCCACCGCATGATCTGAAGTGCAAATAGAGGAGGTGTCTTATGTCCCTGTGCTCTGGATTTGCTGCGGGGAAGGCGCGCAGCTAGATCGCGACGGTGATGGTTTCCGAGCCGCGGGACTGTTTCTCGGGAAAAGACAACAATTAGCTCGAGGTGGGCCGTCGTTGCACGAGAGGTCGCCGGATGGTAGTCTTCTGCAAACAAGTGGCTCTCGGTGAGGGTACACGCCGACGACGGAGATGTGGGGCATTGCAAAAAACGGGAGCTGCGCCACAGGACCGTTACAGGGTGGAGAGATTCTGTTACACTCTGAATTAGAAGAGCCAGGGGCCTACGGAGTAGGCGGACTCGGTGAGTCATGCGGTGGCGGATCTCAATTTGTCATATCAGAGCAGCGGACTCAGCGCCCCCAAGGTCTCTGTATCCGTTAGGCATGCGTTATCGCAAGAATCAGCAGACCTATGGGAAAGGCAAAACAATCTTTTTTTGGAGAAGGACCATGGGAAAGCAGAGTGAGGCCTGATCATATCGCTTTCAGTGTAAGCTTCAGAGTAAGCTACATAACACAGATATTGGATACAGAGCAGATTTGTGTAGATTTTTTCAGTTATACAGTCCTTATTAGATCACTTGCGTCAGCTCTCCACGAAAGATATACATTTACGTCCAATTTTTCGTTCCTTGAAACTCTACAACCCAAGACTTCAAGACAGTTCCGGACACATCACAAAATTAAGCTTTTAAAGGTTTCTTAGGTTGCTTTTAAGGTTTGTGGACAGTTTGACACTTAAAGCGGTTCGTTTAAGGAAGATTCTTGTTATCGGAACAGCGAAGCACCATGAGAACTTGCCAGAAGAAGTTGGAGATGGCAAAACCTAAGGATGTCTGCCGTGGGGCAGCTGCCGATACAAATATTCATATCAACAACCCATAGGACAGTTTTACGAGCGAGTCCGTCTGCAATTGCCGTTTTTCATTCACACAATTCGTAAACATCCCTTTAGGGCAAGCGTCTTGTACTTTGCGGCATGCGGCTGGGCCGACCGCCACTCCGCTTTGGTCGGGCTGTTTTTACAGGGACGGTACCGTGACCGCCTGCAAACGCTAGTGCATCCCCTGTGCGTTGATCTGGCTGAAACAGCCATGTTTTTGTACTTGTTGTCCAGCATCGGACCAATGATCGAGCTCATCAAGACGGCAGACTGTCATTCTCTTTGACATCGTCCATATCGGTCAGCGCTTCCTTTGGAGGCTTAAGTGGTTCCGCGACCCTCTGCAGCGGATTAGCCCACACGCTGAGATCGTCCCGCGCAATCTCGAATCAGAAGCAACAAGTGCCTATCTTGGCGATCAATCACAGCGACAAGCCTATATGTACCCATAATGTGTGAAATCCTTCAGCGGGCGGGAAAGTGCTTGGCAAAAGGTTTTTTCGCGGTGAGGTTCGCGCCCAAAGACTCACGGAGGAAAAAACATCGTCTCCATACATACCTTTTATACAAAAAAGACACCTTTGTGGGCACAAATGCTGGCTTGTAGATGCACTCCCAGCACACTCTCTAACAATAAGTGCTCATCGTTATTATCAGTGTGTTCCCTTCGCCATTTAGAACATCTTTGGTAGTAGTTCGGATGATTCATTTTGATCCACCCCTGTAGCAGCCGATTAGTTCTGATCGTTGTTATCTTCTGAGGATCCGATTTTCTATTAGAAAGTTTAAATTTGCCGATCATTATTTACACCTGTACCACTACCGTATACAGCCGAAATTAATATGTGCACTTTTTCTCTTGCCCGCTAGGCTCAACCGTACACCGCATTTGCATTGGAATTTCGCCCGAAGAGTCCTCCGCCGCCGCCGACTGACTAACGGATAAAAAAAGCATCTCCATCGAATCGACGCTATGGGCTGATCAGCTCATTCGCACATCTCAGCAAACTATTGTACCATAGTTGAATGCGCAAAATATCCAAGAACCTTAACATCCAAGATAACCGATACGTCCAGAAGCCAATGGCAGTTTTGTACTGTTGGAATCAACTTGCTCTGGATATCCAATGCGCTTTGCTCGACTGGTTCAGATCCTTATATATCCACAGGAGCACGCTGGTCTACTGATAAATTCTGGGGATCGCTTGTGCTGATTTCCTTAAAGCGAAGTCCATCAGAGTTTAGTTCCTTCACGTGATATCCCTCATTGCACTTTTCCGCCGGAAGGCCTGACCGTCTACCGCATTAGCATTGGAATTTTGCCCAAAGAGTTCCGCGCCGGCGCCGATCAAGTAGGGCTATAAAAAACGTCTCTGCCAAAATTATATAAGCGTCCTCATCGTCAGAAAGAAGAACTGTGACATTGGCACTGATTGCCCTCAGGACATGCCGGAAGGTGGGAATCATAAAATCCGCAATTAGTAAAAGTAAAATCTGCTTAAAATCGTTAACGACCGCCATCGGAGATCAGAGACGCGGGCGAGCGAAGCTATCCGCCTTGAATATGATTAGCAAAGTGCACATTGCCGACGGCGCGCGGTCAAGACATGAGAGGGAGCCGAGCGCTGTTGCTTGATTTTCGCCAGGAAGTACAGTACCGTATTTTTGTGCCCAGTGGAGAGAGCGTTTCTGTGCCCGGTAAACAACAACGGGGGAGCACAACAATAACAAGGAAACTAAGGAACATCTTGAGCCTGTCATCTCCATCAAGCTTCAGATCGGTCCCTCCAATGTTGTCTACGAGACACGCAGATCCTCTCATGTCTAGAACGATCGGCCCATGTTCACTCCACTCACCTCCTCCCCAATCGGTCGACTGCGATGTTCCAGTTTCTCGTCATCGCCTACTTCTCATATCTTATCTACGGACTTGCCCTGCTGCCGGACGCCGCTGACAATGCTCCGTCCGCTGATTCCCACCGCGAGAAGACCAAGAATGAAGTAAATTAAGGAAACTGATGTTTTTATTGATCGCAGAAATAAATTCATTCGCTTTGAGTTTTTTGTTGTTGTTTTTTTATTATCGTGGCAGTTTGTAACAAAGACCGCATAATGGCTTGCTTAAATTGGGCATATTTGTACTCGGAACAGTCTTGCACAACAACTAAGAGAGGATTAACTCGTATAAAGTCCATTATCCTCTGCCGTCTGTTAAGAAACAGCCGTTTCGAGATGGAAATGAATAACGATAGTAAAGAGAACTGGTTGTATGGCACTTCAATGAATAGAGCGTGTGCGGATAAGGTGTAAAACTGGAAAGGTCATTAATAGACTTCCACATAGTTCAAAAGCAGGTCTCATGGACATGAGTATGCACAAGGCTAGCGTTAAACGTAAATTTGGGACAATCGTGTGGTGTGTCAATAATGAACTGTCGGTAATGACTTGCAAAACATAATTTATTCCGGCCATTTATACTTCACCATTACACGTCCACAACAAACCCATCGTAGGTGTCCACTTCGTCACCGTCCCGTCGACATAGTAAACAAAAAGCGTAGACGAGATTCATCACTATAGCTGCACAAATGAGAATTGTAATGGTGAGAGCGGTAGGCCCAAGAACGTCTGCAGTGGACATTACTTCCTGGAATTGGAAGAGTCGAGCCACAAACGGGAGTGAAGACTGAGATGAGCGCTGTAAAACAAGAGGAAGATGAAACCAGTCAACAGTGCTTTGAAAACAATTTTGTGAAGCCGTTTTGGCAAGCCTAGTCGGAAACATCGAAAACAACGAGCATAGCCAAAAGGAGGAAGTGCAAAGCTAACACTAATTTATGTAAACTTTCCCGATCATTACACACGCGTGTTTTCTTCTAAATCGTGTGTGATGCAACGAAGCCGACAATAGCTTGGAAATCCGTACGATGATCGAATAGTGAACTTGCTGAACTTGTCTTCCATTCTATCTCTCAAAACAAATTCGTCACCTTGGGGTTTCCAATATGTAGACTCCAAGCAAATGACAAAGAAATTTCTGCGCCCTCTAACGTGAGGGAAGACTTGCAATGTAATGCGAAGCTCTCGAGCTTCAAAATCGCACTCTTGACGTTGCTCCCGCAAACTACATTGGTCAACAGATCGGAAGCAATGCAGTGCGGGTTTCATTTGTTCGTCGGTGCAAAGAGCCAACATTTACAGAACCAACATATGTAGGGAGAATACAGCAAACTGCGTTTCGAACACTCTTAACACCAGAGTCGTGACCGATTCCTTATAAAGTTCTCGATCACACATGCAGAATGTGTCAGCGTTGTTTCTTTTTTTCCCTTCACAGCATGCGCGGTGAATAGTTACATACGTACAACCACGAAATCATAAAAGTAAACATACCTTTTTCGCAAAATTGTTGGACTCGATAAGGACTCGGTTACGACTCTACTTAACATATAACCTTTACAACGTTAGTTCTAATAGTCCACCAGGTCACACATACGACGATTTTTACCTACAATTTTTACAATTTTTATGCGTTAGTATTAACGCCGCCAGCCACTCTTTCGGAACTGTCCTTTCCCTCGTATAGGGTACATAGAACAGTCAGATTATTTATCGTAAAAAGCAGCAAGCATCACAGAGTCAGTAGAGTCAAGCGTTAGAGTTCGATGTCCGTTTCGCTGACATCATCCAAGTCTGCCCTGTCAAGCAGGCGAAGAATATGATAAATGGAAATAACGCCTGTAGCGATGACCGCAACGATCAGTATAATGACCAGCAGTGTAAGAGCATCAGTAGACATCATCGCCTTCCTGAAAAGGTTCGAACTAACATGTGCGGAAGGACACACAACCAATTAATTTGGTTTTCCTCGACAGGAATGCTTTGTAGGATGGTTGAAGTAGGTGCACTCAGCCGAAGCCTTACAGCTGAGTCAGCGCTTGCTAAAGGGAAGCACAGGCACGTGCAGGAAAACAAAACTTTGCGGACGACAGTGTGGTAGTCTTCTAGGATTTATTCCAATTCAAATAACTTGCATATTGCTCACTGTTAGATGGAAACATTTTATAATGAAGGTTCCAATCAAGTTCCGACGACAAGACTTATCCAGCACATCCTCACAGCTATACTAAAAAAGATGATTAATTAACCGTCAGGAAGAAGTCGTCGCCATAATCACTACTGCAGAAGGAACTGAACAAGAATAAGCGTACAACCAGAATGTCAATATATCTCTCCTGTCCGCCTCCCCAAACACGGAATTGGCAACCCCGGGGCTGTAGTTGCCCGCTTCACCGAAAAGAAGAAGCTGCCATCGTCATCTCAGCATCTCAGAGGATTCATTGTGTTTGTGATAAACACTTCTTGACATCTATGTCCAGCAAGGACTTACTTAGAGCGGTCAGATTTTTCTGAACTTCGCAGTGATCGCAGGACACGGTAAGCCCTACGACAGGCGCAATATCTCAGGTTTTGCACACTGTTATTGGCTGAAAAAAACGTGATGATCAGCGATCGTAACAGCTCATGCTAATAAGTCATTTTGGTGCCTTGCAGGGATCGGACGTTGTGGAAGAAGGTTGTTCCACGATCACTGGGCACATAGGACACATGCAGGGCGGACACCCATGAGGACTTGGTATCCCCATCATGTTGCGATCAGTCGGACATGTACAGTTACATCCACAGTGGGTCGCTTCTGCAACCGCTGACAGGGCCAGCACCTGTGACTCGAAGTGCTCAACAATGAAAACGTCCACTTACCAAAAGCATCACTACCGCATGGCTCGTTTTCATGACTGTTTTCGTGACGCTTTCGCCAAGTCACACCACTTTTATCCATTTTGCATTCCAACAACATTGCATTGACTGATGCATACATGTAAACGTTGTTCTTTGTCCTCTTCCCTGGACTAAGCTTCTTGATATTGCGACAGTGATCAAAACGTCACTTTTTTCACATTTCAATTACATGTTTATTTTCGAAGGTTTATGATCATCGAAATCCACCCAAGCGTGCATTAAGGAATCCTTGGTCTCGCGGATAGCCTTAGTATTGGGTTGGTATAAATATAATGTCCCATCATTGCAATGATTTGCCAGTTTCGACTTAAAACTAAACGGAGCTAAATGAGTTGTTACTGTAGAATGATGAACCCCAAGGATCTACCATCAAAAGAATGAAAAGAGCGAAATTGTGAAAATCAGGTTTTTGCTCTACAGCACAGCTTGGTGTATCTCTGCGTTCGTGGTTGGGTTGTGCTATGATTTGCTACATATTTCAGGTTTTTAGGAACCTTTTCAGTGGGACAAATCAATGATCTGCAGGTGGTAGCTTTTTCACAGGATGAACAAAAACACTCGCGCCAAACACTTGTTGTGTAGACGACTGCAAAGACAAAATAGGCATGGAGTATTGTTAAAATAGCTTCATGTCTACAGCATTACCTTAATAACAACTCTATTTTTACGATTATTCCTTTTTACGTTCCCAACTACATTGGTGTTCTGTAGTTCATACATAGCGAGAACAGGGAAGTTTTTCTTCTCTGTCAATGCGTCGCAAGCCCTTGGCGTTTCGCTAAAACCACGCACCTTTATTTGTCAAATTGCTTCTCTTTGCATTCTTTTTCTCTACATATTTGTCTGCGCGCTCCCTCACTGTGTCGGGACGTTCACGCATTAGTGGGGCCGCCCGTCGACTACTCCTTGGCACGACTTTTGCGGATTCCATCCGACGCTGATGATGCGATTCAGGCGACTAGGGCGGTCATAGCATGCAATGCTGAAGACTATGTTGTCTCTGAAGGCGAAAAAAAATGTCGTATAAAAATATATATTTCACATATTTCACATAAAAATATATTTCACCAATAAAATTCAATATGTGACTGTGGAGTCATTTTCTCATTGTTTGTAGAGCTCTTTCACGCCTTACAAGGAGGGGGTGTCGTGGGTGGAGGCTCAATGACGATAGGTGGTCCACAAGTAGGACATTCGCACGGTGGACATCCATCAGGGGCGATCTCCCTCTTCCTGCGACCAATGGGACACGTGCAGAAACATCTTGGACACATCATTGAGTCGGCAACCGTAGCTAACGCCAGAATCTGAAACTCTTATTTTCCCTATGCAAAGAATTGTGACTAACCAGCACAACTGCAACCAGACTTGGCCTCATGGCTGCTGGATGCCTGCGACGCCTGCGCACCCTATTTGTTCGACGAGAGCAAAAGTCGTTTCAAGGTTTAACAATGATATGTAAATATTTGTCGCCTTCTTTTGCCTTTTGTTCTTGCAAACAGATGTGCCGCGAGTTTTGAACATCTCTTGAAATCTTTGGCCTTATGTTGCAAGTGACTTGTGGCGAGCAACGGTGTGAGAACGTCAGAACAAACCAAATACCGGGTGGCTCATGAATACTTTCAGGCGTTCCAAGAAAAGCTAATCCGAAACTAATGTACATACAGTGTTTTATTATGCCGCTGCTCGCCACTTATTCAAATTCTGTGGATAACTGGAGAGCAACAGTGTTCGGAACATAGTTCTGCATACGTGTCAACAGTGTTTATCGTTATTGTCCGTGGCGTGCATCCATAATTTCTCTGTAGCGGCACTAGGCGACGATCAGAACAGATGGAACACCGATACATATTGACAATGCGGATGTGGCTCCTCTTCTCTATCATCGCTCTTCTTGTAGGTTTCCGTTTTAGCTGTGTTTTTGGGCACCCGGTGGCGAGTTCAGTTATAGCGCCAAGCGCTAGTCTTAAAACTAAACATTGTAGCTGTGACCTACTGAGATTGCCCATACATTTCAGATCGCTGCGTTTCTGGCTGACGCTCGACCATGCGCCTGCATTGACTGTCCTTGTGCGAGAAGGTTCTCTTTCCAGTATGGAAAGAACCAAGAAGAGCGCAGCGGGTATTTTCCTCGGTGAAGAAGTTGTCCCTCGATGACAACGCTACGAAACCGCCTATTTCAACAATTCACACCAAGTTTCCTCCATTTGTGAACTGTATGTTAATTTAATTTCGCCCTAAAACGAAATACATGAAGATAAGTTCTAAAGAGTGGTCGGGGGCGAGGATTCTTGAAATCAGTCTCGAGTTTATAGTTTGCATCGGATATATGACTCGGCTGGACAGCTTGCCACAAGCGATGCAGCATCACCTCCTGTGTACGCCTAAGAGTATCCAACATGTTCAAAATTGGACTCTGCGATGTTGAGATTCCCTTATAAGCTGCAGTATTCAAATAAACCTTCTGGCCTTACTTGACGGCAAACTTTCTTTGCTGCATGCGTTACTTGCTTGAGATGGGGAGTATGCTGGTGTTAGAAGCTCAAAAGGACAAAACCAAAAAGCGTATTCAAAACGTACATTGCCAAAGGATTTCTGCAGTACACATGACGCTACGCAATCTTGGGCGCATTCGGTAGCTAAAAGAGCAATCTAACGATTGTCAAGAGCGATTTACGCGGAATGCGATGATTCCACAATCATCCTACTGTATAGCTAAAGGAAGCGATCTTGGCGAGAAGAACAAATGAAGTTTACTAGTTTTCGTCGCGGCACCCGAGAAGAACGTTTCTGCAACGACAGAAGATTACCATACATTGAGTGTACGAACTCCAACCTTATAGTGGTCATGGGCTATTATTACTTCAAGCACGTACTACGGATTGCTGGATGCTCGCGGACGGTACATATTGCGTTATCGTTTGGATCTGTAATGGAATATGGCTGGAGTAAGGGTTGATTGACGCACACGTGTTCTGCCAGCTACGGTAGTCGTCGCTTCTCACACACTGTTTGATTACATTTATTAGCTTGTTCATTACCTTCAGCTTTCCCATGCGTCTCGTTTCTGTAACCAGCAAACGTCCCGTCGTTTCGACTAGGTTCACGATGACGTCGGAGAGAGCGTTGGCAGTTGCCAAACTCCACGAGGAGTTGGAAACCAAGGAGAACGAGGACGGGAACTCGAAGAGACGCCGTTCTCGAGAAGTACTGAATAAGAAGGAAGGTAAGCAGGGGGTCCATGCATCGTAGAGACCTTCACATCTTTCGTTTGCGTATTTTTACTTAATTGACCCAAAAAGCTTTTTCCAGTTCTTCGAACGCCTCCCAAAAAGCCCCGGAGGACGTTTGTTCCTGAGACTCCTGAGGAGAAGCTGGACCAGAAGAAGCGCGAGGAGATATACGAAGACGAAGTTGTGAAGCAGACTCCCGCGGGAAAACTCCGCAACAGTTGTGTACTGTCGTCGACTGGTTTACTGTGGCTAATTTTAGGACGAGACAAGGACGCTGCCAAGTACAGAGAGCTCCTAAAACGAGCCGAATCCTCGGCTGCACGTGCAGAAGTGCGCGTGAACAGTGCCTTCAGTTCACCCACCCCCTCCAGGAATCTGCTAAATAATTTACTTGCGAAGGCATCCACGCCTTCTACGATCACCCGTGACTATGACGGACCCGTCCGTGTCATCATCGCCGACAAGTACAGCGTTAGTTACCTTTCTATGTTTCTGAATACTGAATTTCTCCTTGTAGGATATGGGTACCATCGTCATTGGTAAGATGGAATCTGGCGTCATTGAGAAGGGCCAGACTATGGTCCTCATGCCGAACAAGACCCCTGTTCAAATCATCCAGTGCTGGTCTGATGATGTTGAAGCTGACCGTGTAGTGTCTG
>JADLIF010001559.1:0-10152 GCA_016648015.1 Steinernema khuongi | reverse complement strand
AAAAGCGTGGGATCCATCTTTGGGCCACATATTAAGAAAGACTTGTAGAGTCTAATACTGCTTACATTGAATCCTAGAAATGTATAATCGCCAATAAAATTGCTTGAGAAAAGCGGCCATTTATTATACACCAACCCAATACATTCCTAGGATTCAACGTGATCACCATTAGACTCTACAAGTCTTTCTTATTCTGTGGCCCAAAGATGGATCCCACGCTCTTATTTTTTTTTGGATGTCCTTATTTGAATAAAACGTTTGTCCTTGTAATTCGCTCCTTATGAGATGAAGAAGACAGCATCTGATAAGGCATGATCTGGGTTATATCTTTTGTAAGCGAGAAATTTTTAGTGTTAAACGATAAAGTTGACAATGGGTCAAACTTGAAAAGTGCGGTTTTCTATATTTTCCCGGAAAGCGGCCTTTTTTACCTTTTGGTCTCTTTCTTGGTATTGCCGCCACCGATCTATTCAACTGTTGTGTGCGCAAGTAGCTGGTTGTCGTGGCTTGCTGCTACACTCTTCCCAGAATTTGACTGCTTCAACATCCCACCAAACACAGAGCATAACGGTTTTCTTTGATCGACTTTTAGCCTCGGATCAGATTTGTCCCATTTTCAACTTCGCTGACACAGCTTTCACACGTTTTCGTAAAAATTGGACCCTTCCTATAAACACAGTATACGCCACCTGTTACTTGCTGCACCATTAATTTTTGTACAGATTTTTTTATCACGGCATCTCGGCGATCGCCGGGTGGTATTTTTTGGGTATGGTAAACAAAAACACTTCTAAAGCCGCAAAAGATAATCCAGCGACAGGCAACTGGATGTTCGCAGTGAGAGAAAAGACTGCTGCTCACAACGTACCCATCGATACTTTTCTAGGAGTAAACCATGAGAAATGGAAGAATGTTTACGAAGTGTCCCGGAACTTACTTAACAACCCAATAGATTAGATCCACCACCAAAAATTATTAGCCAGATCCACCACCAAAAATTACGTCCATTCATATGTAAGCTATTTCAGCATTTCAGATTTTATTGTATTAGAGAGCTCTTTGAAATAGGACACAATTAAAAGGTTTCGTCAATGTTTCATGAACGCGAGCATATAAAATAACGCACTTTTTATAAGGTTTAAAATTTAATTTTACCACGAAAAAAATGTGTGGATATCAGGTTGAAGCCAGACGGTGCCATCACTGAACCTTTTGAAATTTTTTTGTAGTGTTTATACAGCACGAGCACGAATATAACACTCTCAAGTTTGTGTCTTAAGTGCTTACCCCAGGATATAATTCTTACTCGGATCCAGATCAGCTGTTTTCACCAATTGCAGAGAGAAATACCCAGCGAAGTACTTGTAGATCCAAAGCCGGCGAACCCAAGGGACAATACGTGATCCTCTGGCTGGTTGTTTGAGATCATACCAGAACCAAATAAAGTAGGCAATGACTAGTGGCGCGAGAGGAGTGAAGAGAAGGTAGACGGTGATAGGATAAATGAAGACCGGATAAGTGACGAATATGAAGTGGAAAAAAGCGATGAATAGGAGTTCACAGAACCTGGTGACAGGGGAAGAGGTCGTTGGCTTGTGCATTTCGACTTTGACTGATCGACTTGGGACATGATCGATAATAATATGAGTGTGAACTGTCTTATCAGGAGCGACCACTCTGCTCCTTGCCGAACAGCGGATTCTAAGGTGTGTCCACTGGTCTGCAAAAATATGGTTGTAAACCGATGAAATCTTAATATCTCTATTTATTTGGACCAAAATACTGAAATCTCAGGATAGAAACAGTTCAACTAGATAATGAGCACACACCATGTACTTTGGGTAACACTGTAGTCTAGCTGATGTGAACTTTCGTTTCCTGCTCCTGCTGGTGCTGTTACATTCAGAACTTAAAATCACAGTTTTTACCTGAAACGTCGATATGTCGTAAAACGGAACGCAATGCGGATAGTTCCTGAAGGACCGGAAAGTCGTTAGCGTCACCCTTCCATCTCTATTCGATAAGTCCTATTGAGGCTACCAGTTCTCAACACGCTACCGATCTCCGCTGGCTCATTACTGTAGCCAACTGGAACTTCCTTGGCTGTACAAGCATTCGTATACATATATGCTTTTTGAAAAACGATCAATAAAGGGAATGAATAAACGAATAATAGTAACGGAAGTGTGTAGTGTTCTCGTCGCGATCACCCTGATTGTAAAAGGGACCCGTACCGTATTCCTGTCTAGATATTTAACACAACGCACTACATTACACCTTTACATACATATTTAGCATCGCATTGGAAAGACTAAATCTTCATATGTATAAATGACTTGCCGCTCAGCCATTATCATCACCAACAATGGCTTCGTTCCGCCTGCGCAGCAGCGATGGCGAAATCGTGGAAATCTCTGCACAGGCGTTGAAGCACTCGAACACTCTACGCACGATGGCTGAAGAATCGTATATGTGGGCGGACGGCAAGGAAATCCCCCTAGGAGAGGTGGATGGCGATACAGTCAAAAGGATTGTCGAGTGGTGCGAACACCACAAGAATGACCCGGCGCCCGAGCCCGAACTCGACAAAAGCGAACCGAGACCATCGCCTGCGCCGTTCGACATTCCTAGTTGGGACCGCCAGTTCCTGCACAAGGACAACATATCCATCTCAGATATGGCGAAGCTTATCACTGCCGCCAAGTACCTTGAAGTGACATGGCTTTACAAGTACTGCTGCAAACGCATCTTTTTCGATTACATCAAGGATCTCTCCGTTGATGAGCTTAAGCAGGTGTTCGAGCCATAGTCGTAAATCTTTAATTTCTTGCTTTGTTCAGCTTATTTCGGTAGCATAATAAATGACGTCTCATGTATTCGTTGTGGCACAGGACCGAAGAAGTAGATTTTAACATCATCAACCTACGTAGGTCTTTAAAAAACAAAAATTTTCGAATTCTCGAAAAAAATTTCGAAAAAATATTTAAAAAAATTTGAATTTGAAAGTGCTGTATCCAAAAATGTTTTGATTCATTTTTGCTGCTTGTTTGTTGAGATTTAAGGCGACCAACATTTTTTTACATTCATTTATTTATGGTCTTGAAGTTTAAAGGCAATTTCATCAGTTCAAGATGAATCATTGTTTCGGGGATACCTATCCGCGCAGAGGGGAGTCGCGCTGCAGCTAAAGAACTGGAGCTGTGATGATCCAGTTTTATCAACATTTATTAGCTTGTCTTATATTATAATCCCTCATAATGATACACATATATTTACACGTCAAAATACAGGAGTGTAAAACAGAGATCCCTCAGTTTGAGGGAATCAGGTCCGAAACAATGATATCAGCAAAGAAGGACGCACCAGCGAGTCAAGGGTTCTCGCTGGTGATGTAGCCACTGGAAGCGCGTGAGACGCTTCGCCGCTTGAACTCCGACATGTAGCCACACTTCATGTTGTCGATCTAAAGGGCGTAAATGAGAATAGCCTGGATGTAGCAGTGCTTACGACGTATGAAATGAGCGCAATCCAGGCCTTCATGGGCTCGCGTTTCCCGCGAAGACACTCGGCTTTGCTTACGCTTTCGGTCAGGCAGTCAGCGAGGTCCTCCCAGAACTGGCCACAAGGGCGCGGGTTCATCGCTCCCTTTGCGGTGGACGGGTAGTGGGCCTGTCCTATCTGCATGCATTTTCCCTGAAAAGACAAGGCTTGTTAGAAACAGCGAGTGACTCGGTGTAATTATTATCCATGCAAAAATAAAAACCGATAGAGAGCTACCGGTAGCAGACGACTAGTGGTGGTCGCCATAAGATGGTTTCAAATGTCGATATATTCCGTAGTTCAGTTGACTTTTGAAGGAACTAACGGATGAAGTTTGACGACATAACCCAAAAATTACTACCGTCAATTTCTAACACCTTCAATCAAGATCCAATAAAGCAACTACCTATTACTGATATTATTTCATGTATTCTCGTTTTGCTCTACTTATTGCAATTTATCCTAGATTGCAGACCGTGTAGATACAATGCAGATATGACAGGATGTCACACTGTCATCATTTCTCTCATTTCTTTTAAAACCAAAAATAAACTATACATATTACTAGCCTTTAAATTTTGAGAGATCATCCAGCGAACAAATATCACGCTCCATGAAAAGAGCTTTTAAGTGAATAGAGTGTTTACGGTTCTAAATAGCTAAAAAATAGACCTTGAAACGAACCTGAATGACTTTGCAGGGGCTATTGATCTCCAGAATTGCCGTCTCTATGAGGTCGTTCAGCAGTCGTGTGTGTTCCTTCATATCGCAGCACTTATTAGAAGAAAATCCTTCCACTATTGACATCTTTTGGAACATCTCCTTGGCTAGTACGTTCTTCTGCGTCAGCAGCCTAAAATCGATCATATAACGTCTACTTGCTTGTCTTATAAACTGACCTAAAGGTGTTTGAGAATACGCTGGACTTCAGCTTTACCCACGTCTGCTGAAGAAGAAGGATCTGATATCTACAATGGGCGCAACCTTAAAGGGCTGAAGAGAGTACATAGAACATACGTCGAGAGTTTCAGCTGCTCACTCAGAGGGATCATGCCGTACTCCGAGGCGTCGTAGGTGCCAGAAGCGCGGCTGTATCGTCGCTGCTGGTGACTACACATCATTTCCTCTCCCGGTGTCAACGACAGCTTGGCGAAGCGAGTGTGGTTTCTGAAAGACCATATGGAATTAGTGGGACGCGTCTCGGACTCCGGAAGCGACGGCAGACGTTCCTAGTGATAAGTGGACGATGTGCTCGGCTTCGTTGTGCCTCCTATGGGCACACCCCACTTTTTGATGCATAAAAAAGCGACGGCTGCATGGGTAAGAGCGAACAACGAGTTTGCAGCTAACTGACTAACGAGATCGAACACGCTGTCGCGCCCCCGATGTGTTGACATGGGATGCCAATGAGGAACAGAAGGTATCCAGGCAGAACGGGGCATATGCTTCGTTAGGTGCGCGCAAGCAACAAAGGAACCAGTCCGGAGTGATGCCGAAAGACCAAAAAAGAGAACATTTGAAAAGGTGGGCCATGAGGTGGATGTCTGCTCATTGAGCTGTTGAGCTAAAACGTCCACAAAAGAATAAAAAGGTGAAAAAAAGCTGACACAGTTATCGCTACTGAAGATGACAATTGTGTGCGCTTTGTGAGTGTGCGCTTTCTAACCATGGAAAATGGTCTTCCACTGAACACAGGAACACTTCAAAACAATAAATTGTAAACCGGTACAGATGACGTACATATAAGAGCATTGGACAAACCGCCAAAAAGTAAATTTTTATTAAAAGCCAGCTGTGGAACTATTCTAGTCGATTGTATCTAATTCAACAGAAGAAACACTTGTCGTCTCCCCCCCCCTTAAAATAAAAAAATTACCCCTTAAAGTAACAAAAATCCCTATTAAATGAAGTGCAGCCCTGTACTACCAAATAAGTGTGTGGAGTCCACACCACGTAAAAATAGAAACCGTCTTCCGCGAGATGGCGATGTTTCTTGATTGAAAACAGGAATCCTCCCCACATATCCATTAATTTTCGTCCTCTTTTAACATATACGCCCTCATCACATCACTGTGACCTCCTGTTTGGCTTCTCATAACTCTGCGTACTATGGTCCAGGAAAGTCTGCCATCAAGAAGTGACCTGAGGCGACTAGACATGACGCGCCATTTATCTGTACTTTTGTTTTACATTTTGTTGGTTTTGGGCTATTAAAGCATCCAAGTGTATGATATGATCACCAAAGAGGGCTGAAAAAACAACCGACAAAAACAAAGCTTACAGTGAAATTATGTACAGTGAATAATAATATCGTAAGAACGACCGCACAAAAAAATTAGTCATGCAAGCGAAATGTAAAAATGCGCATGCTGTTTACACGTACAAAAATATTTTAAGTGATCGTTTAATGAGGATACGGTATGACACTCTGTTACCATCGTATTCTCATTGTATGAATTAACCAAACCTTGCCCACATTGCGATTCCAGTAGGAATAACTCTAGTCACATTTAGAAGAATCTAATTTTATTGTTAGTATTTTTGCGCAATTAACTGGTAATGCGCGCAGCAAGCCGGAAACTAATTGACGCACATTAATATGTGATCTGAGGACTAAATATGGCGCACACTCACGAACTATGACCCCAATCAATTTAGTAGATTTAGACTAGGAGTAAGATATTTTAATGTGAGATAGAATTTGGTAATAACGGCTTTTCACCTGCACAAGAAGAATACGTTGTATTTAAATGTTTTAGACTTATTTCTGCTGACCATTAAAATTATGTAGACTACTGTGAACCACTTATGGTCTGTGAAAACTAAAAAAATCGGAGTCTTGAGTCGATTCAGAGAATGCCTTGGCGGATAGCAAAAAATATTTATTGATTTTCCGAAAATGTGATATTGAAACTGATAAAAAAATACATCTTTAAACCGGCTTTCCAACGCCTCTAGGGCCCCAACAAGAAAATATATTAAGTTAAACTAAAAACAATTTTCAACATCATCCCACCAACAAAAATAGATTCTCTTAAGAAGGTTCACGAAGCGTCAGTCCCATGAATCGAAAACTGTCCAGCTAAAATAAGTTATGGACGTTAAGCTAACACTCCAATATGAATTGGTAGGCGTGTCAGCGATGTGTCAACGATGGACAAGTCCCACGAGCGGATATGAATTATCCAGTCATCGTCACCTATGACGTCTGGACATAGATTAACGTAAACGCGTCCGGTGATGATTTGACAATAGCCAGCCGCTAGGAACGTAACTTTCGCATTACTAAAGGCCAGAAAGTAAAATTAGATTAAGCGAATTAGGTTATGCTTGAAACAACGGCTTCTAGACTGCTTGTGGACTTCAAGGTCAGTCAATTGATCCCTATATCAGATTACAGCGAAAACGGAGTAAAACTGGAAACAGATGGAAGGGGACCTACAGTAGCAAAACCGAGCGAATAAACGCCCTAAGAAATTTTTGGAGTGCAATTACGTTTTTCTTGATTCATAAAGTGCACAGGAATGAAAAGTGCTCATGGACAGGTCCCTTTCACAAAGTACGAACCGATCAGCGCGAGCAAAGATGCAAAAGGGGCACGAAATGCCCCAGGAGCTGCTTGCACTTAAAATCAGCTTTTTGTAAGTCTCCTAAAAAGTTGATGTAAATGTAAAAAATTAAATAAATTGGATACCCATTGTGCCCTTATTAGCGATAACATTTGTGCTATTTGAATAAAATGTAGTAGCTATGTGGTAGGAGGAAGACCACCAAAAATCTGTGAAATACTGATCGATAATACTTTTCCACCCGTTTACGAAGAAAAACATTTAATTTGCCGTGACGTTTAAACATTTTATCCACCGAAAGCTGTTATGAGTTTAAGCCACTTTGAGCTGTTGACGACTAGTGATCTGCAACCATAAAAACGCACGCAGAGAAAGTGGTCTTAAATGACATCTCACACATGTAGTATACTGTATTAGCGCACTTAAATTTACAAGTAAATAAGGAAGAATTTTAATGTGTTCAGACGAAATACATCCACGATTGTTATCCGATTAGTGCCAGATTAGATAACATTTTAAACGAGCGATTAGTGATTGTGAAGTATAGCAATGGTTCCAAAAATAGCCTCATCAGAACTATGTGTTTTCAGAGAAAAAATTGATTTTTCAAAACAGAATGCGACAAGATAAAACAAATGCGACGAATGGCCTAGAAAGAGATAGCTATTTTTGTAAGCGAGTACTACAAGTATCATAGCATACCACAATTGTACCTTTAAAATGGAAAGAATCGACTGTTTAAAATAGAAAAAAAGAACACCAGTGGGTCTCTTTCTACAGATTTTAATTGGTTCCCATCTCAGGTTCCGCTCGTTCCTGGCACGGAAAACGTCCTGAGCCAAAGTGCAGATAGTAACGTGGGTAAAAAGGCGAACTATAAAAAAGCAGAGAACGTGGGCACAACGCCCATTTGCAGCCACAGCGATTCCGTCGGACAATGCAAGAAAACACTCCTAGCGGCTGACAACAAAAGATTCTATGCGTTCCATTACTCCTTCGGCCCACTGGCTCTTTCCACGCCCAGGGCCTGTGTTTCCTCTGATCGCATGAAAAATTTGCATTTCTCCGGAAACCGCTCCTTTCAGGCTGCGGCCTTAATTACGAGTCGTCGCTGTCTCACAGGGATTTAAAAGTTTAATATTCGTTTCCGCCACTCGCACGAAGGTTCAAAAGCTTATTCAAGTCCGAAAGGATAAGCTGAGAAAAAGTGTCGCTAAGCCGTCTTAGGCACAAGAAACTGGGCTAAGCAAAAAGCGCCTCTGCCGGAGGCGGAATTGCGGGGCGATTTTAGTCCTATTCATATGAACAAGCGGACACACTTAGCGACGGGGAAGCGTGGCAGAAGCGCGCTTGATTGAAAGGAAGCAGTTAACGAAGATAACGGGATTAATGAGCGCATTGATGTTGCCGGTGAGGGCGGATGCCTGGACTGATGTCATATGCTAATTAGCTTCAGGAAGTAGCGTACCTATCGAGACATCAGGACGTTAAATGTTGTTGTACTTTCGTGTGGGAGGATCTACGGCCTAAAGGTCGAGAAAGCTTATAGTATCCGATAGATTATAGTGCTTCTCTCTGTAGCCTTTCCGCTTTACGGTCATAGTGAATAGAACCACAAAGTAGGGATGGAATCCGATAAATCATAGCGCCCGAAACATGGGTCTAGTTATTGAACGTGTAAATTGTAATGGAAACATAGCGATAGAACAATAAAAAATAATCAAAAGCAATTTTTTGTGTAATGGCAAAAATAAGAAAGAGCTTTGAAAACTATTTTCTCAAAGCGGCCACTTGATACTGGTTCCCACTAAAGATGACTTGAAATCTTGAAAACAATTTTTTTTGAAAGAAAACCCTGAAAGTCTAATAAAATTTAAAATCAGATGAACGAGCTTTTCGTTTCTAAAGCATCAAAGTGAATCATTAGTGAATCATCATATCATTCAAAAATCCGACCAAGTAAAACAGTGAAACGTCGACCAGGAGACAATCCATTATTGAGCTTTCCCGAAAGTCCGCCACATTCTCCGTTACAAATCACTTTAACGTTTCTCCACCAACATCCCTAAAATAGATATATTCAAGAGAAAGTCAATTATCACAAACAAAAATCACAAAGAATCACTAAAGGCTCTAGGCCAGAATAAGCACCAAGTGCGTGTGCACATCATCCAATCCCCAATTCAGCTTTCCTATTTCAAGCGTGACCAAATGAATACATTATCTCCCCGGGCACGGGCGTCCTCAAAGTCGAAGTGATGTCAGCGGCGTTTAGAGACTTCTCCGCACGCATCCATCGCATGCTCTTTCAATTTGAAGTAATTTCGCCAAAAAGTCGCCACCCGCTGGTCGCATGAAAACAGCAATCAGCGCCATAAGTTGCGCCCGGCCCCCGAAAACAAACAAAAACAGTGAAAACCCGCTCGCGTGTCCTTGGGTTTAGCGGGGCGGTTAAAGCTGTTTCTAAGGTTGGCGAAACGTTTAAGTCCCTTTTGTGCCGTCTCGAAGTGACGCCATTTTGAGTGGAGATTAATGAAGCACAGACGCCCGCTTCCGCTCGTTTTTTCCGTGGGGAGGAAAACGGTTCAAGGACATTTGGATTTTAGAACATCGCAGATCTGCACTTACAAGTATGAAGGAACTGACAAAAATGAGTAATTACGACATATTCCAACATGTACAAGAGGATAAACGGAGCAAAATTGCATGGATAGTATTGGGAGTTCCCATTGTGGGAGCTCTACAAAATTATTAAATGATTGAACACCACAAAAAATAAATATTTGCAACATCATATAACAAAATACACAAAAGTACTCAAATATTCCAGTGTTCTAATTTCAATAAATCTAGAAAATCGAAAAAAAATTGCAAGACTTCTCATTATCTTGTATTCTTATGTTATCATCCCATAAATATTCGGTTGTTAAGAAAGTTCCGGGACACTTTTGATCGATTGTTTACAGATATATTTATTAAGATTAAGATTCATTATAAGCACCACTAGCACGTACAACTTCTTCCCTTTATGCAGCCAAATTAC
>JADLIF010001558.1:0-33412 GCA_016648015.1 Steinernema khuongi | reverse complement strand
CAACTGGTTTTCAAGGTACACCACCCTTGCCCTTGCCCTTCCCCGAATCAGAACTTTCAGTCGATCGAGAGTATCCAGCCCATCATGGCCTCGTCCATGCTGGCCGTCGACCAAAGCTACGTGGACGTCGACGACGGACGACTCATCGAACTGGAGGCGTCTTCAGAGCTCGCCGTCATCCCTCCTCTTTCCGGTGGATGATAGATGTGTTCCCATTGCTCCCAGTGTGCTGCCGTGGATGGAATAAAGATCCGTTTGAGTAAAGGTCGTTTTGCTTCAATTTTAAATTTGCTTCAATTTTACCATGTTTGTGTCATTACTGAGAAGCTACTGTAAAGAGTTTCTCTAGATTTTCTGTACTAATTCGTACTTTTATGTTCACATTGAAAAACGGTTAACATCCCTATGGCGTTGGAATAATGGATGAATGACGATTGACTGAACAATATGGGTCCACGGGTCGCATAGAGTAAACAAATATGCACTTTATCGTAATGGTACATTTGTATACAAGGAAACATCACTCATCGTTGAGGATAGCATCATAGATTCGGCGGAACTTCTTGACTATTCTATCGTCAACATACTTGGCGTATTTGTCCAATAATTGAAGCACGCACCACTCGCTTCTTTCGCTCTTCATCGGACAACATAGGTCTTGGCAGAACGATGTGGCTTCGGCGACGTTGTATCTGACGAGGGCACCTGTCCACGCCAAAAGCGTTTCGTTCGACGGGAGATCCATGAGGACCGCTCGGAACGCGCGCTCGCCCGTCGCATTAACCAAGAGTTGCACCGTACAAGGAGAAGATGTACAATTGGCCAGCTCTGTACCGAACCTCTTGTCGATTTGATCTTGAAGCAGCTGTAGTACCGTAGGGAGTTCCCCGGTTGAGAAGCTGATTAAGCCTGTGCTGATCTGAAACCAGAGTTCAACCTGAAGTTTTGTAGCATCTACCTTAGAGTTCCAGGCTCCATACTGTTCGAACACTGTAAGATCTTCGTCATCCTCGACGAAGAAGTCGTTCAGGCAGTTGATGGCTTCGCGCGGTATCAACTTGTAGGAGACAGCATGACCGTCTTTTTCTTCTTTCGTCACGTAGGCGGCGAATCTCGTAAAGCTTTCGATGGTCTTGATGTAGTCCCGAGGGATGAGAAGGCAATTGTAGTCCTTTGCGGCGTCATGGATAGCGACGCAGACGCTTCTGTGGTTGTATAGGTGGGCGGCTGGGTGAGTGTACATTGTAGGGGAGAGGTGAAACTGCCACTTACTGGATAGAGACAAAGAAGCCAGAAGGAGTAAACCCACGTGCATGTCGCACTGAATGAAAGGAACGTTGATGACTTATGGAGGGACGTATGGATGACAAAGAAGGAGTAACAACAGATTACAGAAGTCAAATTAGAGATACAGGAGCTACAGTCCGCTCCTCACGCAATCAACTGTTTTGGATGATCCTGTTTGCGTCGTGATTTAAATGTGTTTTCGGAACATGTGGGCTGATAAGGAAGTTACCACTTGTTTTGGGCCCAAAGTCTTTCGAAAACAGAAGATAAGGGGAAAAGGCAACATTGCAAGGGTAAATGTTTGCCAGGGCCCGCCAAAGACTGTCAAGGGGGCTTTACATATAGACAATTGCCAAGACTGTCGTAGCTGTGGGTTGTGTCCTATTTCCTAGCTTTCAAGCAGCTTTTCAGTTGTATGACAGTGTAATAACAGCATAATGAGCATTTTTAAAATCATAACACGACAATAGAGCCCTGGTCACGGTGAACGTTTGACCTTGAACGTATTTACCTGCTTGTAAAGCGAGAATAGCGTCTTTACCCTTATTTTTGGATTAAATGTTTTGAAATGGACGACACATTGTGCTCCAAACATGTCTCATTCCTTGACTCCATTCATGCTGGAATTCATCACTAGCAGTACCGCATAGCTACGTCAACCGGACACATCGGCTTTCGCCACTCGTTTGCAATCCTCGCCTATTGTTGTGGTAATACCAAGTTGTGCTCACACGGGAATTGTTCGGAACAGGTTCAGCGGTCGATCGGCGAACAGATGACGCCCATGTACTTTTGATTCCTATTCACCCGGATTTCAGTGAGAGCATCTCAAACCGGAGCACAACTGCCAAATGGAACGAATTTTACAGTTTGTCGGGTCAAGTTCCGGTCTTCCTGAGCAAACTATCACATGGACTTTTGCTTTGATCTTCTGATAAGTTTTGTCGTAAATCAGCTGTATCCTGACATCTTACTAAAGGCTATTTCAA
This sequence comes from Steinernema khuongi, assembly GCA_016648015.1. NCBI lineage: Eukaryota > Metazoa > Nematoda > Chromadorea > Rhabditida > Steinernematidae > Steinernema > Steinernema khuongi. Next base: position 31,136 of record JADLIF010001558.1, on the reverse strand, counting down.
CGCGAACACAGCTCTGCAAACAGAAGACCGAATTATCATATGTCCAACAAACTGTAGCCGACAAACTACGAAGTTCTTGACTTGGACTTTAGGGTCTGTAGTTTTTGAACGTTCTCCTGGTGGCCTCTGACCGGCGAAGCTTCCTTGAACGCGTACGTAAGAGCAACAATTCGAAGTTCGCCGCAACCTTTGAACCTATCTCGCCAAACTTCCTTATTAGGTCGAATCCTAAAGCTTCCGACAAATCGATTCGGAACCGGATCCGTGCTCTCAGTCAGATTAAAGCACCCTTGCAACGCAGAGAGCCAAACAGGTCATCGTCGGGAGAGCCGCCTCAAGCGAAAGATAGGTGATTGATCATGTTATTACGCCTCTTCAATCGTCGTCTCGGGCGCCACCTCCTGATCATCGACGATCGCGCGCCTTTTGTCTTTTCGGAGACAGCGCAGTCGCCGCGTCATGTTACTTCTCCGCATCGCCGCTTTACTCTTCCTGGTCGCATCCATACCCATCGCCACTGCCTTTTTGGCGTCCGCGTTCTCCTCCGTCTCTGGATCTCTCGGAAAGACGGAGAATTGCGAGGACTGGAGCGAGTATGGGCCCTGCTTCAGTACCAACGACCGCTCGTTCTGGTCTCGCTTGCCCAGACAGTGCTACCAGAATCGCTACATGCAGCTGATTGTGGGAATCGGCAATCCCGTCGTACAGAAGGTCATGGACTACGCGGAGCTCTTTAACAAGTCGGCCGACGCGTGTGGAATGTGCAATGTTCAAGTGTCCTGCAGTCCCAGGTGCAGCTACAAGAGGGGGTAAGACGCTTCCCTATATCAAAAAGAACGAAGTATCTCATCGGAGCATTCCATCGAAATCCATAGTTTGTGTTGAGTGGTCGGTGATTGGTGACAGCTGATCTTGCCAACGGTTGTCTTTGTTTAATCCGGAAACAAACGATCTATTCGGGTCATAAATTAACCTAATTCAAACACGCTGTCATAGTAAGTTTCTAAGCAGATCGTCAATGACCATGTGCACAAAAACGGGTAACGGTTCCCAGCTTGCTCGCCTCATCCAACTGTAAAGTTGGGGGAGCAGGTTGCTTCATTTCACTGGGAGCTTGGAAAGGAGGACAATACGGTCCACAAGACGTTTAAGCTGATGTACAAGGCTTTTTCCCATCACAACAGATTGACTACAGGAAATTAAAGCTTTTCTTTTCACCGTTTTGTCTTTGAAGGCGTTCAAAGATTCGCCTTTTTAAATATAAAAACAGACGAGTTGCGTTGCGCGTTGTAATGATCGATCACCGGAGTTTTGGTGTTTTTATCCGTGATGTTCTAATGCGGTCACAAGTTACAACGCTATACAAAGTGTTGATAGTGGTACCCACGGACAACAGGCTCATAACCGGTTATTGTTAACTACTTTCAATGCAGAGAGCAGGGCAGTTTAACCCGAGACGGTCGACACTTGCAAAAAACCAAACCTGTGTAAAGAATGCATTATAGGGCAGTCTTCTAGTACACGGTGTTGGAACAAAAAAAGACAAAGTTAGTGCATTTGGAGGAGAAGTAAAGATTTTGGTGCCTGTGGGATTCGAACACGCACTGACCGTTTCGGAGCACTCTAGCAAACACTCGATCCCAGTTCGAATCCGGCCTGGTCTTCTATTTCTTTACCTTAAAATCCCGGGTGAGTCCTGTCCTTTGATTGTTTACTGGAACAAACTTGCCGATCTGCTCTGCTTCAGCACTGATTTAGTGTATACGGTGATGTTGTAGAACGGCCCTCATTTTTCCAAAGAACGAAATTTTAACACAGAAGGTACAAAGTGCAAATAATAATTCGTATCTCTTTAAGCAGGTTCAGGTGAACTATCTGTTTTCAGTGGAAACACATTCGGAGTGGCAGATCGTGTGTGCGATCTCCCAACAGAGCGCCAAGCCTGTGCCATGACACCCGAGACTTACGACGACCAAACCGGCCTGTGCAAATTCTGGCCCCCAAGGTCAGCTCCTTTTCTTGTCTTCCCTCAATATTAATTCGTTTCCAGGGGCGTTTCTTCAGTCGACTTTCTGGGAGCCTTCGTTCCTCCCACTATACGGGACCAAGTGTGGAATCTGAACCCGATGAACTGTATCAGGTAGCCAACTACTGTCAATGTTCTCGACCTACGTGAACTTTACAGCATTGGCCGGAAATGTTATTGTTGTTGTGCGCCATACCGCGTGAATCCGTGCGACGCAAAGTGCACGTTGGATCCTTGCCACAAGGGACACGCGTTTACCACGCAGCGGATTCTGCAGCTCAGGGAGAAGTGGCTTCAAAGAAATGGATGAAGCCGTTTAACACGATTATTATTGTTGTGTTTAAATTATTAATTGTACACATATAGCAATGAGAAGGATTTGGGGATAGGAATGACCTGGCCCAGTTTATACCTGTAAGGGCATCAAATAGACCTACTTGGTTCCGCAATGAGCCGCTGGGAATTGTGGGTGGAATTTCGGGAACTGGCAAAAACAAGCTTATATTCAAAATTTAGCAAATGATCCACCTCCATAAAGGCCAGCTTTATTGTTCTGTGTGTCCAAGTGGTCAAAGGCGCCTATTCTCTTTCGGTGTGGGAGGTTGCGGGTTCGAATCCGTCCAAAGGATTTTTATTTACAACCCGTTTAGAAAACGAATCTCGCCATTTAACAGCAATCAGTGAATTAACCAGCAAATACATATTGGGTTGATGCAATGAAAATGAGTGCAAAGAAGGTTTGCGGGTGGATGTTACAGAATTCTCAGAAGCCTTACTATCTAGTGAAGTGATCAAATTAGCTTCTTGTAACGATTAACCCAGAAAGCCGGAGAATCCAATAAGGGCAGTCGATCAATCAATGGGCGCTGCACTGAAAGTGCGATGAAACTTTGATCAAAGGTCGTACCGTCGCCCCTACTTTCACACCAACCAAGACCCAGTGCGTCCGATGGCCATATGGGACTTTCGGTCCAGGTCAGATCGGGGTCAAGCCTTCGTCTCGTATCTGCATCTCCTCATACCGCCAGTATCGCCTCACTAGATCTTCTGCTTTCACTTTTTTGTCGTTTCCTCCTCTGCAAAGTGCACCGATCGCGCAGTCACCTATCGCTCCGCCGCTATCACAGCGCGCGCCAAAATTCCTCGTCGACGTTCCGTTTGTCAAAGAAATATGTCGTTCCGGTCGCGCGCCGCCCATCCCAGACGAGGTGAAGAAGCGAGGAGATCATCGTTTCGCTTCTGTCCAATCACTTTATCTTCCATTTTCGGTTCTCTGTTCAATGATGTATCCAAGGCACTGTTGGATGCATCCTTTCGGGGCTTTTCTGGGTTGTTTTGCTTAGTTCTTCTGTTTTGACAAACCCTTATCGATCGCATCGCCTTTCCAGCGTCTTCCTACCAGAGGTTCGCTTCCCGATCGATGTCCACCTGCATCATTTATTGCCATTTGTTGCATTCATTGTTGGCGCTAAGACTCGTTTTAAACTGGTTACCCTTGGGACAGAATAATGTTCTATTCAACTCTTAGAGAAGTATATCTAACCAATTCTATATTCCTACTCATTATTCCATCCTTTTGACCACAAACAGATATACGTTTGTATCGTTCTTGGACTAAAAAAGAATGTTATTCATTTTTCAACACGTATTTAGCTTTTCTCCACTTTGCTCGATGATTTACCGTTGGTCACATGTGCTGTGTGCTACGTAAGCATTTAAATGTAGAGTCTTATAAGCAGAGGCACTGAAATTACTCAAAAAGATCAGTACTCACAGTTCTTCTATTCGAGTTCTTTTTACGTGCGTCATTCCAACGGTTTCCTCTTTGCTCCACAAATCAATTTATGTAAATTAAGACCGCAATGTCGCCTCCGCACCTTCGCTACTACACGCCTAACCACCGCGAGTGGGACGAACTCGCCAACCAGCGCGTCTCCGAGCGTCTCGCCAAGCTGGGCGCCAAGGGTGGAGTCCAAGTGGAGTCGGAAACCTGCTTCCATGTGATCCTCGCGAATGGAACCGACATCGCCGCCTTTGAGGCCGCGCACTTCGAGCAGCTCGCGTGGCTTCTTGGACACAACCCCTTCCACGTTGTGCTCTCCAAGCTGCCTTCTATCTCGAGAGACTCCAATGTGTTCGAAATCGGACCCCGGCTTAACTTCACAACTCCTTATTCCACCAACGCCGTCTCTGCTTGTCACTCCGCCGGCATCGGAGAGATCGTTCGGCTCGAGAAGTCCACGATCTTCCGCATCCAGGCCGATAACCTCGCGGAGCTGGACAGAACTGCGTTGATCAACATTCTGGGCGATCGCATGACCGAGTGCGAATACGACGAAAAGCTCACTTTCGAAACGCACAACAAGAAGGAGTCCTGGTTCACCATTGATGTCCTCTCTGATCCTAAGAATCTTGATAAGGCCAACAAAGGTAGAGTTTATATCCCCATTTGGACGAATTGAACGAAGTATTTGTTCAGAAATGGGTCTGGCTCTCGACCAATCGGACATCGACTACTATCTCGATCTCTTTTGCAATCAGCTCAAGCGCAATCCCACCGATGTGGAGCTCTTCGATCTCGCGCAGTCCAACAGCGAGCACAGCCGTCACTGGTTCTTCAAGGGACGTTTCGTGGTCGACGGAGTGGAGAGGGACCAGAATCTCTTCCAAATCATCCAAGGAACCCAGGACACTTCCAACCCTAACAATGTGATCGCTTTCCACGATAACAGCAGGTTAGATCTGTCCGTTATGATATCCCTTGTGTTCATTGCCGCTCCAACAACTTGCAGAACACGTTTATATCCTCGTCCTTTTTCAGCTCCATCGAGGGATTCCCCATCACCAAGCTGGTCTCTGAACAGCCGGATCGCTTCTCCAAACTGAAGACCAAAAACGCGACGCGCCACATCATCTACTCCGCCGAGACCCACAACTTCCCCACAGGCGTCTCACCGTTTCCTGGAGCCGCCACCGGTACTGGAGGCCGTATCCGCGACGTACACTCGACCGGTCGAGGAGCCCATGAAGTGGCTGGGGTCTGTGGATACTCGTTCGGAAACCTCCATCTGGAGAACTATGACCTCCCATGGGAGACCGACGACACGTACCCTCCCAACATGGCTCACCCTCGTGAAGTGGCCATCGAGGCATCCAATGGAGCCAGTGACTACGGTAACAAGTTCGGAGAACCCGTCATCACCGGATTCGCCCGCTCCTTCGGCGGTCACTTGGCCAGCGGAGAGCGTTGTGAGTACGTGAAGCCCATCATGTTTTCCGGAGGACTCGGTTCCATCGACGCCGCTATGGTGGACAAGAAGCCGTGCAAGCCTGGAATGCTCCTGGCCAAGATCGGAGGACCGGTCTACCGTATTGGACTGGGTGGTGGCGCCGCTAGTTCTGTCCATGTCCAGGGAGGACGCGAATGCGAGCTCGACTTCGGAGCCGTGCAGCGCGGAGATGCCGAGATGGAGCAGAAGCTGCATCGCATCGTCAGAGCTTGCGTGGAGTTCGACGAGGAGAACCCGATCCTGTCGATCCACGACCAAGGAGCTGGTGGAAACGGTCAGAGGGTCCTACTTTCGGACATTCTCAACAGGATTAGCTTTTAGGAAACGTGCTGAAGGAACTCGTGGAGGGCGAGATGGGAGGTGCCATCATCTCCGCCGACAAATTCGAACTCGGAGACGAGACAATCTCCATCCGCGAACTCTGGGGTGCGGAGTACCAGGAGAACTCAGCCATCCTCCTGGACCCCAAGAAGGTCGACGTAATCCTCCGCATCGCTAAGCGCGAGAAGTGCACGGTCTCCATTGTGGGAGAAGTGACCGGAGACAACAAAGTTGTGCTGACTGATTATGGAGCTGACGCTCAGGAGAACGCGCCGGTTTCTTTGGACCTTAAGGCTCTCGGAGAGAGGCCTAACAAGGTAAGTGGGCTTTTGCTCCTTTGAATTGAGCTGGACAGATGTAACCAAAAGTTGAAATTAAGTATGAAAAAGACAAAAAAAAAAAGAAATTTCCTGTAAGGAATTGAACTCGCGACCTTTCACGTGACAGCTATCAGTCAGAAGGTCGTGGGTTCTATGCCGGCCGGAGACAGATCTTTTTTTATTTGTGTCTTTCATACTTAAAAATCTTTTATGTTAATTTTTCTTGTCTTTTAAATCTTTTATGTTAACTAACTCCAAGGCACCTTCTTTCTGAGAAACCGGACATGGTAAATCAAAACAGGCAAAGTATTGGATATCGTAATCTACATGTCAGCTTAAGATACACGTCTTCTTTACGAGAATATACGTCTAATGAAAAAATATAGGAAAACATCAGAGACTTCCTTTCCTTTCATAGGGCAGTCAATGTTACATTGTTTTCCAATAAATGTCCACTTTCATTTGCCCATGCAAACCCCACGCATTTGATTCCATCTTCGACACTGTCATATGAACAGAAAACTCATCATATTTCGAAACAACATTTCCCAATGTTGCAAGAAGCCAATCACACAATCCAATTAGTACGTACTTCAAACGCAACTCACCACAGAAAACCGGTTCCCCTCTAAACCAAGATTTCAGATCTTCAACATGCAAACTGTCCTTCAGAACCTCAAGCCTTTGAGCCTCCCGACGGGCTTGACCGTCCGCGAAGCCCTAGACATGGTCCTCCGCCTGCCTTCGGTCGCCTCGAAGCGCTACTTGACAAACAAGGTGACTTAATTTACACCCGATCCCGCAATCGATACTTTTTGCCTTCAGGTCGATCGCTCCGTTACCGGTCTGATCGCGCAGCAGCAGTGCGTTGGCCCGCTGCACACGCCCGTCGCTGACGTCGCCGTCACGGCGCTTTCCTACTTCGATAAGGTCGGTCCTTTTCGCGTTTGCTTGACTCATCGGCGCCAATCAGCTGCGCCTAATTATTTGTGTCCGCGATTACCACCTGCGGCTGGCGCATCCCCCGAAGCGTGAAAAGCGCTATTATAGGGAGAGTCTTTTGGAAGTGTGGGGTGTTTTTCAACGATTACTGGGCTGTTTGTAAATTTAATGTAGTCAGCCATAGTTGACGTGGTAGTCCTCGGATCACTGGCCTAATCCAACCAAGTAGGCAACGCCTTACACTAGCTTCTTGGCCAAATAAGGTTGTTCTTCTCCGTTTGACGCAAAAGCTGAAAACAGAGAGGAATATGGCTCCAGGTGAACTTTCGGTGATACTGCCTGCACGAGAATATTATAAACTTCTATCAATTGATCTTCTAACTTCTGCCTTCTATCAATGGATGATGTTGGCGTTGCTGATGTTTTTGCCAGCCTAGAAAGTCTTCCCGAAATCGGAATGGACACCCGAATCACATTGTTCAGCATAGGTTGTTTTGATATAACTTCAATGCCCTGTTTTACTTCGTGTTTCTTGTTTCTGCTCATCACCTCGAACATTTGCCCTTATCCACTAAATTTGAGGCCTTCTCCGCCCAAAAAATCAGAGCTTACGCATTCCCAACGGGAATCCAATCTAGCGCTTGCAGACATCAAAATCCTCTTAAGAGGAAGCCATAAAATCTTATTACTCTGCGGTGCACTACAGAACTTTGACGTCACTTGACGCTCTCAAGCGGTTTAGGGACTCAAACAAAGGCTACTTCGTCGTTTGTTCTCAATAGTCCTTGCTTAGGAGGCTTAAACGTTTTTCCCTCTTAGCGCATCAACGTCATCATAGGGAAATAATACCCTCGGTGTAACATAAATCATCAAGCAGGAAGGCTCCGTCGCGAGCTAGCGATTCCTCAATGCCCAGACGTATCATATGGCATAAAAGCTTCCCAGTGTTCATTTCATACTCGTGTTTACGAGCGAAGAATGTCCTTAACGGGTGTTCAAAGTGCCTCAATTTCACTTTTTGTCTCCACTGACTGTCCTTTTCGGACTTCCTGAATCGAGCTACGCTGCCTTGATCACTGGAAGGCCAAAGACGAGTGGATAATCTTTGTGTCGTTCCTTCATTTAATTTATAAAAACTCTCTCTCACGACCGAAGACTTTGTTTTCGGCGCACGTGTTTACGACTAAAAAATGTCGTTTCATATTGGAGCACCCTTTTCCGGCTAACATCATTTGTCTCATGCGAGAGTGGATTACAGGATTAGGAGTGTGTCAAACAGCGAGGTCCTTCTTGTTTTGCACACTCATGTTTCATTTTATACGGTACATGTATGCGTGCTTTCCTGGAATCTGTCTCCTCGCCCAAGTTACTGGAATTCTATTGTTAGTTCACCAATGCTTTTTGGCTCACTTTGTCTTGGAGGAATCGAGAATTTATGTTAAAGTGCTTCCTAGAAACGGCCTCGTAGAAGAGAAAGACATGCACTTTAATCTTACTTGGCGTTGAGCTGGTATTTTTTAGTTACGGCCAAATTTTGTTTATATATAGGCAGTATTGTTTCTTAGATATGATAGGTTGTAGTTCTGGAACCCTAGAGCCCACAAGCAGTAGTTGCCGGAAAATAAATTAAGGTGGCATGTCATACATTATATGAATGTATTGTATTCTTAGCATCTCCGCATTCGTTCTTGGCTGGCTCTTTTCATATAAACTTCTACAGTTTATTCTTTCACTTTGGCCGCGACTAGCACCGAGTTCCTCTGGTTCCAATTATTTTCATTCTATCTTGTGGATATGGGGGAAGCCACTGGCAAGTTCTGCGCAGACGATTGAAACGTAATTACTTCATTATGTACCTTCTGTGTTTGAAACAGAGAGCACGCCAGTCTACTTACTTGATTACTTCTGCCCCCTCGATTACTTCAGATGTCTTAGATATTGCGTCTTAAAGGGCTAATACATAAGAGAAACTCCATCTTTGAAACACTAGGATACGTGATTTGTCCTATTCTACTCGTACTGTTGACGTTCACGAGCCCTAGTATTGGACGGAAATGGACCCCGTCTTTATTTGGCCCCAAGGAAGAATGGATGTCCTTGCCTTATTGGATTATTTGCTGGTCCGTCTTAACGATGGTTCAATGCACCGTTTGCCCTTCAGCTGCAGGCGTTGCAATCTTCTCTTGAATGCGTATCCAGTTATGCGCTTGCAAGAATTAGCTGACATTTTAGGAAGGGGAGACCGCAAATGGGGCTGGGTGATCCTTATCCTACTGGAATTTGTCCTAAAATCCTCCGTATTTCATAGCCTGTGAGATAAAACCGTAGCGAATGATTTGTAATGCATGTCCGTTCAAAGCGAACCACTTGGAGATCACAAATGTCCAATCTACCAGGGTCTCTATCGGTAGATGCTTTCCCATCACAAACGCTCATCTTTATCACTTTCTCGAGTGCCGCCGAGGGTGCACCGGAGAACAAACAAACTCGTCACAAACATCGAAACGATCGACGTCAATGATGACAGGCACACAAGGATTATTGGGTTGCCGCTCTCTGCGAACTTCCCCCATCGTCGACATGCTACCGTTTAATAACCGCTTAATGATCAAATAGCTTCTATTTTGGTGATTTACGTCGTCGAAAGACTTATTTTCTCTAAATATCTTTTGATCTCCGAATCCAAGTCCACTAGTCCGCCGTCAGTGTCTGTCGCCAAAGTCATAAAGACACTCCGGAAGCCAAGGAGTGGTCCCTCCGAGGCTTCCGCTCCATCTTCAAAGAACCTGCTTTCCTGACTCATCTTGTTAAACACCATGTGACCTTCCTCGAACTGCTGAATTATTCGGTGTTTTCCCGAATCACAAGCAGTTGTCGATGTGCTTGCGTGCTTCCTGGCGTTAGCCACCAGACACACACAGCTCCTCACTATAATGGATGTTCTTCTCAAGATGTATGATCTACGCGGTTTTTTGGGTGCAGAAAAAACGGAAAATCATATGTTAAACCACGACTTCCGGCTGAGGACCCATGTCCAAGGACAGTAGTGTTCTCTCATGCATTTAGGATCAACTCCAGTGATAAGTGGTAATCTCTCTGGGATGTGTTCCCTTATTTGTCTCCGATTTGAGCCGTTTTTACCAAAACAACTGTTGATGTCACATCCTTTCTGCGGGCCAGATCCATGTCAACACTAAAGAATCTACTTCCTTTCTCCACATGTGTTGTTTTCCGGGAAGACGCCGAATCCTCCACCCCCTTCCAGAGAATCCCCAAATGAGCTCGCTGAACTGGCCATTTCCTCGAGTTCGTGTACCCATTATCCCTCTCGATGGCATTGTTCGCGTTGTCTTAACCCTGCGAAGACAAATGCGATTTCGTCGCCTAATTTGCTTTGAATTGTCGGCGGACGGCCCGAAAACAACGTCAATATGCGAATGCGTGTTCTTCTCCAAGAGCACAGAGCCATCAAGTAGCAACCGCTCCTCCTCCTCATCTTCATCATACGCGACGGAGTTCTTGCAGCGGCGCCTCTTGACACGCGCGCTCATCTCGCTTGCATATCTAATGTCGTGATGCGCGCGCCCTCAAGACACGCTTCGCGCTTTTGCCCCTCCGGAATTGGTTGCTGAAAGCCGGGCAAAGACATGCGCGCAAGGCGATGCAGTGATTGATGCAATTATTGGGCGACGTCCGCCCAATCGGGTGGGGCGATCCTCGCCGTGCCGCCAAGGGGCCATTGTTGTGTTTCGCGGCGGGCCGAAGACGAGCGGATGTTCCTTTTGATTGGATTAGTTGCCGGGCCGCCTTAATCAGCGCCAAATACACTCATTCGCCTTCCGCACCACTACCACGGCTGCCTTCTGCTGGTGCCTCTGCTTTTCTTGGAACGCTGTTTTTGGGTACGAAGACTCTAGTTAAGGGTCCAGTCCTCTGGAGGGAACGTTGTTCATTCCGCTGCACCTGGCTCCTTGTCCGTGGGCTCTGCAATCGTGCAGGAAGCTCTCGTGGGAGTGCGGACATGGAGTGTTTTCCATTATGCAGCGCACTACGATATCCTGCATATTTGATTAATTCCGGAGTGATGAAGTGTTTTTCATTAGCATACAAATTGGATTTCCTCCAACAGCAAGGGCACAACTTTCGCCTTGTCATCGTTGCTGCTATAGAGCTGCGATTCGATTTCCGGAGAACTAGTCGTACAGCTTGATGTTGCTTAATTGGCTTGGCAAAAACAAGTTAGCTGGAATTCAGGGTAACTAATAATGGAGCTAAGAGGAGAACGTTCGCTGTGGTTACTGTATTCATTGGAAAGATGACTTATTGTATATGTCCTGTTAAGGATTGTTAATCTACATCCCTCTAAGCACACATCTTGATCTGCTTCAGCATCTAGAACTACTTGCCGTTCCGTATTTTCTTCCTTTCATCGCCTACTTAACTGGAAGACACTCAGCTTCTCCTGATCATTCCCTCGGGCCTCACATGCTCAAGTCGGTTCCTAATAAGCGGCGGGCGGAGGAAAACAATGGGAAAAATTAAGAGACAAATCAATAAAAGACCAAACTGAACGACGAAAACGAAAAACAAGACGATAAATTAGGGAGGGGCAAAGAAAGCAATAAAGCATTTGTTAGTCGGGACCGAGACGGCACTTCACAACCCAGGTTTCCTCAGAAAAGGCGTGTATTCGCACTGCTGTAAGCGGGTCAGTATCCCGTTACGGTATCGGTTGCGCGAGCGTGATTCGAGTGGTTTGATCCGCGTGCACGTGTGAAAACTCCTTGGTTCAGATCCCAGCATGCGCCTGGTACTTCTCCTGGCGCTCCTAACACTGTTAACGTCGGCGTCCTTCTTGGACCCAACGGCGCATACCATCTGCGACTACTGTCTCTGCGACAAGTCGAGCGCCGCGGTCACCTGTTCTGGCTCCAACCACATCATCCTACGTACCATCGTGCTACCATCCTGGGCCGAGAGCCTCTACATCCACAACATCACTATGCGCCACATCCCGCGCTTCAGCTTCCACTCTGGACTCCGCGTTCTCCGCATCAACTTCTGTCAGCTGAACCATTTGCATCCCTTCTCTCTGGTTTCCTTGCCAGGCCTCGAAACTCTTCATCTGGCGGACAACCTGATAGAAGAGATCCCCGAAGAGCTACTTCGACGTCTTTCCCAGCTCAGAATCCTTAACCTGGCTCGGAATCGCATCGCCGACCTGGCTCATCTTGACCTGAAGCTTCCGGACGGACTGCGTTTGGAGCAGCTCAACCTAGATAGCAATCCCATTAGCCTCGCCTCTAAGCCCATCTCGTGGCCTTTAGTAGAGCAGCTCCACATGGCCGACACAAACCTCCACTTCATCAACAGTACCCACTTCGTGTTTGCCTCTGGTACGGAGTGCTTCGAAGACGATAGTTGTCGATCTATAGAAATCACTCATGACCACTGGTCAACCCTGCACTCTGTAGATTTCTCCGATAATCCTAACCTTAAGATCCACCCCTCTGCCTTAGAGAAGATGACTCCGATTGTTAGCTTGAACCTTGCATCTGCGCTTCTTCCATCTGAGTTCACCAAGTGGTTCCACATGACCTCCTCTGCTCGTCATGCCAATCTATCGGATGTTCGGCTCGTGATCGCCGATCATGAATGGACCTTCTGTGGGGAACACCTTGAATGGTTGGACATCAGTGGGATCGGGGTGGCCCACATCGAAATCTGGGGTGACTGCAATGTAAAGTGGCTCTTCGCCACCAGGAATAACCTAACTTCAATCACTCTAAGATCTATAGTTACCGAAAACGTCTATCTTGACCATAACCACCTTGTCGATTGGCCCGTTCCACCTCCTGGCGTCGCCCTCACCCAACTGGAAACCCTTAGTTTGAAAGATAACCATTTGATCGTCCTTCCTGATCACGCTCTTAGCCCTTATCCAAAGCTACAGTATCTCGATCTCTCCGGAAACAACATCAGCATCATAGCTAGCACAGCTTTTCCATCTGTGGGAATGCAGCTTAGGTCGGTTAATCTCTCCCGAAACAATCTGGAGAAGTTCGTTCACCCTGTCCTTCCCTCTCTCATGGTCCTCGACCTCAGCAATAACCGACTCAGAGGTCTTGATCCTGTCCTCATGGCCGGCCTTCCCCTCCTGCAGCACTTGCATCTGAGCAGCAATCAGCACTTGTTCTCCAAGTGCCATACTCGAGCTTACAATGACTGTTGGATCGCCTCCATCGATCAGCTTACCAGCCTCATTGAGTTGGACCTATCCAACACAAGCCTCATCAGGCCTGTGAACCTGTCCGCCTTCACCAACCTCAGAACCATAGATTTGTCCAATAATGTAATGACGAGCTTCGACGCCCGAATGCTCCCTCCGTGTGTGGCCCATCTAAATCTTAAAAACAACCTCCTTCACTTCATTACCAACTTCTCAGCGCCTACCGTATCCTGTCTTCACGAGATAGACGTAGCCGACAATCCTCTCCTTTGCGATTGTAGCCTCAGTGACATTGCCCACCTTCTCATGACCCTTCCACACATCGCCGACCGCAGTCACTACTACTGCTTCGCTTCCAACTGGCAGCACCCTCTCCTACCGTATCTGGCCAACATCCACTCGTGTTCCTCCACATCGCTCGAAAACATCATTCCCATGTTTGTCAACTTCGCTCTCTTCCTCATCGCCTTCGGCATTCTCCTCCTCGCCGGCACGTTCTTCATGTCCAAAATGCTGGTACTTCGCGTGTTCAAGGTGCCCTTCCTCTACAAGCCCCTGGCGACCAGTGAACTCGTCGCCGAGCTGTGAATTATGACGATGTTGTCGTGTGGTGGTCTCGAATCCTCAATGCGGGTATCAATAAAAGAGATAAAACGAGAGTGCGCAGCGTGTTGATTTGATGATGCGTGCGGCCCCGGGGGAACGTCGGAACCGCGGCTATGATTGCTTGATTGCGCGAAGTCGGCGAGGAGCCAAACACGATCGTGATGGGCAAGGAGGATGTGCAGAAGAATAAGTCGCAATTAGAGGAGCGACGCGTTTTTGGAAGAAGAAGCGGGCAGTGGAGTGGAAAATGTGATGAAAGCGACATTAATCATGCCATTGGATGAGGTGAAAAAAGGCGATTGGGGGAACTTGGAAGGGCTCTGAGAGCGCGAGATATCAGGAAAGCCTTTGGCTGGCTGAAAGGAAGGGAAACAATCAGTATTGGCTCATGTATGGGACAGAAACCGTAGTATGCTCAAGGGACTCTCCTGTTGCGAATCTCAAATCGAGCTTCTATACAGTTATACTAAGTAAATCGGAAGTGTAGAAGGACAACCTTTAAAGCGTGCTTTTAGGTTGGAGCAGCCGTCGCAGTTGGCGAACAACCCGTTAAGGGGCTCGTATGTCCCGAAGCCGGAGCGCGCATGTCCCTGGCCGAAGCTCTGACAAACCTTGTGTTCGCTCCCATCACCGATCTTAGGGTAAGAACGAAACAAAGAACTTTCGATGACAGTGCATCTTAGGACGTCAAATGCTCGGGCAACTGGATGTGGGCGGCCAAGCTGCCTGGCGAAGGAGCCAAGTTGGCCAAGGCCTGCGATGCGCTCTGCGCCGCTATGGGAGTGCTCGGAGTCGCCATTGACGGAGGAAAGGATTCCTTGAGTATGGCTGCTCAAGTTGGAGATGAAGTTGTCAAGGCTCCTGGAACGTTGGTCATCTCGACGTATGCTCCGTGCACGGATATCACCAAGGTGGTGACTCCCGACTTGAAGGGAAACGGTAAGCATATGCTCAAGAAGATTGGAGATACAATGATCGGCCAAACTCGGAGATCATAGATGTTAATTAGTACATATTTAAAACAACAACTACTTATACCTTAACATTTAGGCACCGAGCCCACAAACCTGGTTTACGTCCGTTTCGGAAACGACGGTTCGCAGCACCGCCTCGGAGGATCTGCTCTCGCCCAGTGCCTCAAGCAGATCGGCGACACCTCGTCCGACATCGACGACCTTCCTCAGTTCGACAAAGCCTTCCGCACCCTCCAGGACCTCATCAACAGCGACCACATCCTTGCTGGCCACGATGTCAGTGATGGAGGTCTCATCACGGCTATCTTGGAAATGGCCTTTGCCGGAAACCGTTCCATCAATGTTAGCATCAACTCGGCTGCCGGTAGGGTTGAGGGGACCATAGACAACAGTTCATGTGCACTTGTAGATGCTGTGACGACCCTCTTTGCCGAGGAGGCCGGCGTGGTGCTTGAGGTCTCCGCCTCCTTTGTGAACACCGTCGCGGAAACCTTCACCGCCCACCAGATCCCAGTCCAACTCATTGGATTCACAGCCCCCGAGTTTGGTCCCGACGCGAGCGTCGTGATCGTCGCCAACGACCAAACCGTCGTCGAGGAGAAGCTGAACTCCTTGAGGAACGTCTGGGAAGAAACGAGCACTCGTCTCGAGCTCCTTCAGACCTCACATGCCCATGTGGAAGAGCAGACCGCCTTTCTGAACAAGGCCACCACTGTTGGCTACAAGGCGAAGTTCGAGTTTGGCGCCTCCGAGAAGGTCGGCGCTGGCCCGTACAAAGTCGCCATCCTTCGCGAAGAAGGAAGCAACGGAGATCGCGAGATGGCCGCGGCCTTCATGTTAGCCGGATTCGAAACCTTCGATGTGACGATGACGGACATCATGGAGAACTCTACCATCCTGGAACAGTTCAATGGAATCGCGTTTGTCGGTGGATTCTCCTACGCTGATGTTTTCGGATCTTCCAAAGGTAAAGGACACTTCAGAACCGGCATCTACTCTGTATCTTTCTAGGTTGGGCCAGCGCCATCCGCTTCAATCCCAAGGTCCTGGAAGCCTTCACCGCTTTCAAGTCGCGTCCCGACACCTTCTCCTTCGGAGTGTGCAACGGTTGCCAGCTCATGGGCCTCCTCGGGTGGATCGGAGCCAAGAACGACGAACCTCAAGTCTTCCTCGACGAGAACGCTTGCGGTCGCTTCCAGTCAGGATTCGCCACAGTCCGCATCGAGAAGAACCCAGCCGTTATGCTCCAGGGTATGGAAGGCGCTCTTCTCGGCGTGTGGACCCAGCACGGCGAAGGTCGCTTCACCTACCGTACGCCCACCTTCTTGGAGGAGTTGAAGAAGGACACCTTGATCTGTGTGCGATTCACTGATGGAAGCGGAGAGCCTTCGATGCAGTACCCGGAGAACCCCAACGGAAGCGAATACTCTGTTGCCGGTCTGTGCTCGGAGGATGGTCGTCATCTGGCCATGATGCCTCACCCCGACCGCTCCTTCTTGAGCTGGCAGTGGCCAAACTACCCGTCTAGCTTGGGCACCGACGGTGCGTCCACTTCGCCCTGGATCAAGATGTTTGTCAACGCCTACGAGTGGCTTGACAGCCTCAAGAACTGAAGGAAAACTGCTCTTTTTGCCAACGTGTTAATGTGATGTACATGGAATAAGTAATTGTTTGTAGTAAAAGGATTTAATGACTTGTAACTAAAAAGGAACACTTTGTAAAACTGGAAACTCCACAAGAAAGTGGAACTAGAAGTGGAAGGGCTCGCAATCGGAATGATACAAAAGCAAATGGGTTTCCATGGCACATGCACATTTGCAGCAGGCGAAAATCACCAGGAATCCCATCGTTCTTGCTGTCCTCCTCATCATCATGGATTAAATAAAGTTAGACTTGGTTTTTGTTCCCCTCTTGCTTGGAAATAAGGCTTTCGCGTCCGTAGATGCGGAGGCGGACGCGAACGAATCGTGGCCGAGCCTTTACAAGGAGATAGGGCTGCAATATCCAATGATCACGAAGCACGTCGATAGGATCGTATTGAATAACCGGTAATTTCCTTCTTACTTCAGATCATGTATTGTCGATTGTATGTACACAAAATAGTTTCTATGACAGTGGTATCTACAGCACACATCTATTTGCACTTCAAACTGCTAAGAGACGAGTTTTGAGGATCGGAGTCGCGTTAACTAATCGTCACTTTCCTTCATGACTACTGTTCCCGCACGTGAGGTGACTAGTTTGGAGGGGTTGATGGCACGCTAGTGAACTTCTGCTTCTGCCGCCGCGCTTTGTTCTAGCTGATCGTCGATTGGAACGACGCCGCGGAGCCCTGCGACCGGATGCTCGCCACCGCGAACATCTCCATCACTGTGGTACGGCCGCAGCCACCGCACGACGACACTGTATGCGTCGGCGAGTCTACCGTACTCCGTGGGGTCTTCCGTGCCACGCACATCTCGTCCAGTTCGGAGGAGAGGAACGTCGTGAACACGAAAGAGGTGTTCGACTGCAGGAAGCACAGTATACTGCCGTATACGACGCTGCAGATTCCTTAAGGAAAGCGTTCTTGGTCGGAGCTGAAGGGTGGGAAAGAAGGTACCTGCAATCAAAGTTGAATAGAAGCACGTGGAAAAGTGGAAGTCGAGCTCGGCGATCTCGTTGCGCGGCCCGGGAAAGCGAATGTGGAGGTGATTTGGCGTGTTTATCGCGTAGACGAGATCGGCCAGGAGGATCACCGCGCCCACCCACACGGTCATTTGGGCGTATTGATGGGGCACGATGCAGAGGAGGAGGAACTGTAGCAGCCAGCAGCTGAAGGCTACCCTGAAAGCGAATGAATCAGTCGATTCCGGCTATAGTATGCGGTGGTTCTCTATCTCATGTATCTGTAAGACCTGGTTGTAAGTTTTACAGGGAGCTCACTCTCAACTCTCAACTCATACTCTGTAGTACGGCATTCTTTAAAAACGTCACCCCCTACAGGAGAGATATCTAAACCTCTTAATTCCGCCGCTTCAACTTCTGTGATCTCATTTGAGTATATTACCTGTTCAGATGCTGCAAAGGATCTCCCCCCCCCCCCTTTATTTCTGTCCCTTATCAAAATCGCCTTCTTCCTGTTTGTTTCCTTTTTCCATGTTCCACTCCTGCAATCCGCGTTTCCGACCGGATCGCTTTTTCAACATCGCAACAAGTAACGCTGCACTTGCTCCGGGATTACCGTCTGCGCACTTCCAGTTTTACCCACTTTTTACTTCCTCCCACGGCTGCCCTGTCAGCGTCCACCGCGATCGCTTGCGATTATCCCGGCGCCCTAACCGGTCCTCGGCTATCGTTCGGCTAAATTAACCGCACCTTCGCGCGCAGTCATAAATCCTTCAAATGGTCATCGCTTTTTGGCGTCACCACACAGCTACACAGAAGAATCGCGGCGGCGCTCCGTGAAACAGTGTTTTCGTCAAGCGCCGCGAATTAGTTACGGTAGTTTTGGGACGCTGATCAATCATCTTAGGAGCAGCGACATACCACAGCAATATGGACGCGTAGTAGCCGGCGAGGCGGTACTGTCGCCCCCAAACGAATCCGGCCCGGTCCACGCTGAGATACTCGATGACACGGAGGATGGGATAGGGCAGTCCCTTCTTCATGGACAGTTCCAGTTCTCGTTCCATCGATCGAACTGCAAGGGGATTAGGCGTGGGTGCAATTGATCAGAATCGTGTACCGTCGGAGAATTCGAATCGTTCGTTGTAGTTGAGATTCAGCGGTGGCGGATTGGCCGGGCGGTCGTAATCGACGGCGTCGATCGCGTCAGCGTCGAGCGACGAAGAGCCTTAATGCGATTACTTTCGGTTTTCCTCAAAGGGAACGGGGAATGGCGTGGAGCGGAGGGGCAAACGCGGAGCGATCAAAAGCAGAGAAAAACAAACTGGTAAAGGTGATGTTGACGTGGTGGAGGCCCACGCTCACTCCCATGACGGCGTCCAGGCGCGCGGAGCTGTCCTTGCGGTAGAGAGAGTAGATGTGGACCTTGCCTTGGTGCCAGCAGGGGTGATGGATCGTCACTGAAAAGCAGTGAATGGAATAGCGGTTTGTAATCGCAGAACTATCCAAGTGTGGTAGATAACATAGATTTTGGTATGAATATATGCTAGAAGGAGAGCGCTCAAAAAGTTGTATTTTGGTGTGAATGGGTCAGAAGAATTTTCTGATTTACGTTTCCGTTAGGATATAAAAGATACGAAGTAGAATCCAGAGTTGTATCGGCCACAAGGAAGGGAAAGTGTTCAGAAGCCTTTCTGGCAATCACCGGTCACGCTCTGTATTCCATCAAAACTATGCAAATGCAGGTAAAACGACAGCAATACATCGCTTTGTGTACTTGTTTTTAAAGGTGAGAACAATCTGTTCTCTTCGAAACCATCTGGCCTAATTTCCGAAATGAGAATGACGATTAACGCAGGTGACCGCGAGATGGATTTGGTACAGTGATGGACCAATTCGCACTTATAAAAGAGTTCGGAAGAGGTTAGAGCCAAGGGCAGTATCTTTTTCTGGCTAAAATGACGTATGATGGGCATCTTACAGCTTAAGCATCATGCGAAGGACTAACAATGTTTTCACTTTTCTTAGCATAATGACCTAAACTCGTGCTTTTTCGTCCTAGAGTACGCTCTCTGCACAACCGAAACTCCAGAGCACCAGAAGACATCACCTAGGGAAGGCTTGAAAATGAAGAACAGCCATGCCCCCTTTGTTTTGAATTATGCACGATTCCAGGACATCCCCCTCAAAGAACTGTCTTGCGCCGACCGCCGATGAAGATATTATCGCTGTCACGTCGAGGTGAAATCGCATCGGCTCCAAGCCAGTTCCCATCAAAACACGTTTTTCGGTTTAATCAAATTGCGTGAAAGTGCAAAGAATAATAGGATTGTGCAGGCTTCTTAACCCAATCAAACTGTACAGCGCAAGAGTTACGAGAGCTGGCGTCCGTGGAAGTGACGCATGTATTTTGCGGGTAATAAAAGTTCTAACAACTCACCGAGCAGCGTCGCTCCCACGGCCATACTGTAGAGGAAGGTGAACGTGGACACACAGCGGTTCCTTCGAATGCCCGGAAGGATGATTAGGAACGCCAGGGTGGGAATGACGAATATGGACAGGATGATGGCGATCTTGAGGTCGACGACGACGGGCGTACGATTCTCACCGTACCATGTCGGGGCGCCATCCTCGCGGAAAAAGTCGAACCAGCCGATGGCCATCGGATGGTCGGTGTGTGCTGATGAGGGCCAAAAAGCGACTTGCGGCTTTCGGCGCCTAAACAGCTGTTCGCGCAGAAATCTAAACGGAGCAGATGGGGTCAGCGGTTCTATGACGTGGTTCGCCGCGAAACATAACTCTGAACGAAGACAACAGATATTGTGACCGGTGAAAGGGCTTTGTGGAAAGTATGCGAGAATGAACGGATGCAACCAAGATAGGTGGAGTTGCGGTTTTGCACTATATAGTGGGGAGCAATCGATATTTTGGAAGCCGATCTATGAAAGAAAAAGCAATCAAAGCGTGAACCCCATTGGTACGATCATTATGAGCTTGGGGTTCCCAGTCAAAATATTCTCATTAGTCTTCAGGTGTGTAAGGCTTAAAACAAAAGCTTAAAGCTATGAAAGAGTATAGCGGGCGGGCCAATGAGCTTCCCTGAAGGAATACTGGCCAACAGTGATTTGTAGAGATCGCCAAGAGGGTTTGGAATCTCATCGAGGGCCATTACGAATATAAACCGCTGCCCACACCAATGACCAACTGAGGGAAAGGGACTGGAAGCAGCTTCCCTTGGCCACCCCTCCTCTTACAGATCACTTATTAACAGCGAGCAGACCTCACCCACCCTCAAGAACCACATCTACGCTACACCGTTGTTGCCCACATCGAGGACGGTTATTAATTTCGCCGAGGAACACAGACGCGATCGTTAAAACACGAAGATCTATCTGGTCACTGACGGCAGTCCGTCCGTCCAGCGTCCGGCGACACCCAAGGAACATGCACTCCGATCGATGTGCGTTTCGATTTCGCGCAGACGCGCCCACACGCGGATAGTGGACGCCGCCGACGTCACCGGCTCTCGCG
This sequence comes from Steinernema khuongi, assembly GCA_016648015.1. Lineage (NCBI taxonomy): Eukaryota > Metazoa > Nematoda > Chromadorea > Rhabditida > Steinernematidae > Steinernema > Steinernema khuongi. Next base: position 10,290 of record JADLIF010001558.1, on the reverse strand, counting down.
CGAACCCCTCTTCACAAGACAAAGAGAAACAGTCAAAATTGGGATTGTCGAATGTAGATTGTAAATCGTCGCAAACACCACTTCTGACATCTTCTTCGCGCCTCTGGCGGCGCGAGGCGAAGTTCCTTTCACGCTCCATTATCTCGGAGGAGAGTCTTTTGAGGCGCGACCGGGACGATAGCATCGCGCGAGAGTGGACACCACCGCTCCCGAAGGATGTTATTGTGATCGGGAAGATGAGACTCGGATTTCGCACCAGCGGAATGCAGGGAAAGTGAAACGCGCGGCGATCATCTTCTCCGGAGGAGAAAGGAGTTACTTTTGATAATTTTAGATGAGAAGCACAGATAGCGAACGGTTGTTGCGGGCAAACAATAAGCGTATTGTCCGCGAGGGAGAGCGTATATTATCAGAAATCGATCAGTTTCTAATGGGCGCACAAGTCACGGAATATTGTGTACGCTCTTTGCACCGAACTGCGTAGGGCGTGGACTTCTTTTCAGCTGGCTGGATGTGGATCAAGCTCACTTTCCAGGTGGTGGGGACCGTGGCTGTGTATCTTTGCTTTTCGATGCGCCAAGAATGCGATCGGAAGTTGGGGAAAATCGGGAAAATAAAGTCCCTAGGAGCTGTATAATCTGCCGCAAACTTTTTATGGAATCTATATCCTGTAAGGTCGATCTAACACTGTTGTCTTCTGAAGCTAGAAGAAAGAGTTGGCAGGAAAGGTTGGTGTTTGCCGTTAGTATAACTACACCTACTTAGCGAGTAAAAATGCCAATGGTTCGATATCTTTAGATCGCACTAAAAGAATTCAAAAATCATCATCTTCTCTTTTCCGGCAGGGCTCCATGTGTCACCAAAAAGAAAACAGCACGTTCAGGAGAAATGCACGTTCAAGGAAGAACGAAGTTTCTTATGTTTTGGAATGTTTGCACTTTTAGTCGCAAATAAAAGCAGTCAAACTAACTGGCTCTAATTAGCAAGCCATTTAAAAGGCCATCTCGAATACCTTCCGTGATTGACAGAGCAATACACAGATGTCATGTAGTACATCGGGTTGTGTCATGACAGATTTAGGGCAGATCGTACTGGTTGGATTAGTTGACCAGGGAAATACAGATTTATATTAAGGGTGCCCTACGGTAATCTACTCCTCACAGTACATTCCACTGTCCGGCAAGACGGCAAAAGAAGAACTGTGATGGAGGTGGTGAAGACGTCGCGGTTTCTTATTACAAACAGGAAAGATAAGCACTGTCAGCAGCACGAACACAACGCAATTGCACTCATCAAAGAAGCGCACTGGGTCCTTGGCAGGACATAAATCAAAAGGCGGTTTGCGTGTTAGAACGCAAGTCATAATCGCGGATCGATGGGATTAAGCCTAGCGCGACCACTAAGAGGGCGTGACCTTTCCCTACCCCTGGAAGTTGTATTTTGCCGAATTCTAAAGTAATCGCTTAATAGGATTAGAAAGTGTCGGATGGAAAGGGGCGGAAATGGTTGCATTACGCGTCAGACCCGTCCAAAAAGGCCTTGAAAGAGGATGAACTCTAAGCGCTACTATGGTGGTGCATCTGATGAGGAAGCCACCCGTTGATTAAATCAAAATGAAGGAGGACTAGGATATTTCTATACCAATACTATTGACCGTTCTATCACGTTTTCAGAAGGCAACGTTTAGGAGCGACTTCCGGTGCAAGAGTTCGATGCACAAAATACAGAGAGCAGTTTTGACTTTCGGAAATGAAGCGTTATAAAACTGTTGTTTCAGGACGACCTGCTGAGAAACTGATGAGACCTGCTGAAAAGGTGAACGGAAAAGGAATAAACGATACCTATACAGCTAGATTTAACCAGCCACTTACCTACCTATTCTCGCCGACTTCCGCCGATTCTCCACCCTCCATCGCGCACATAATCTCCCTTTGCGTGCTTGAAAGGAAAACCGAAGCAGTTGAGGAAAATCTCAGAATGTGCACGGCGCGTTCCAAGGAAACAGCACTAAAACGGTTCAAAGATCCGTTCGCAAACCCATAAAAGCACGCGTCCTCTTTAATAGCGCAATTATGTCCAAAAAACGGTCGCGTTTGCATAATTTCGGAAACCGGAAAGGGAATACTGCAAACGGGAACTCCGTCCTCTGGTGACCGTTGTTCCAGGCATCGTATCTATCTTTTCTAAGACTACAATGCACGACCATGAACACACTACCAGCGGGAAGGCCGTTCCGAACTCGTCGAGGACACATCCGGAGCGCGGAGGCGATAAGAGCGCGGTTCCCGCAATCAGCTTCTCGACGACAAGCAGGTTCAGGGTTCGTCGCCGTTCTCGCCGCGTGACTGTCACCAAAACCTCCGGTGGCTTCGGGGTTCAGCGGCGTCGTCACCGTCACCAGAACAACAAGACAGAGAGATTATGAGGGTTTGGCGGCGGAGAAGCAGCGCCGAAGGAAGAGACAACCAGCTGGGGCGATCGGCTCGATGCTGTAACCGGCGCGCGAACGCAACGATGACTTTGAGAATAGCTACGACGGGCGAGCGAAGAAGGAACGAGGCGATATTCGGGAAGGGAGGCGCCGCCGATTACGCCCAGCAGCGAAAGGAGCGCTTGTAAGCGGCGGCCAGAACCTGTCCGGGACTGGTGTGCTTTTCGTGAGCGCGAATCTCCTCCGCGCCCATCATCATCTATATCCCGCGTCACCTTGAAAGGATACCCGGCCGTCTCGCGGATATAAACACGTACAAGAAAAAAGTACGGTGATGGATCGGCGCGCACGCGAGCGGGTACAGGAGCCGTCGCAACATCCGCCGACCACGGAACGATGCGCGGCTGAGTCACCGAACGCGCAGATTAGGGCGGTTATGGAACGTGGCTTTTGAGATATGGCGAAATTGCGGCCGACGATCTGTTGATCTTTCCATTACGCCAGGTTATTTGCTTTTGCAAGCTTTTTGCGGCAGTGAAACTTGTCGCCGAGCGGTGATCGTAATTTATGAAAAAGGTCAACGCTGGTGGTTTCAGCGCGAACCAGTTCGCATAGTTTGCGGACGCGACCTTTTTTGGCAATCCAGAAGGGATGTGAATGGGAAGGGGAGTTGCAGAGGGGTCGCTTGAGGTTGAGGTCGTCTTGTTTTTCCGAAGGGTCAGCCGACAGCCTGTGTTTGAATTGTGGAGAACATGAAAACGTCCGATCTTTAAAAACTGAAATTTAGGAAAGTGCACCTCATTGTCGACAGCGATGGCGGGCATGATTGCTCCAAAACGAAGCAAGCGTTATTCAAGGAGCAAGCAATAGACCTCTAGGGCACTCTGATAGTCATTATTGGGAAGGAGAAGCCAAGAACGATCCATGTATATTGGTATTAAGGCAGATACGCTTATGTGCTTTAATAAGATAACAAGCCATGTGGGCCTATCTTGGATGAGAAGCCAAACACGCGGGCCGTGTACACCAAACAAAAAAAGCAAACAGTCCGCTAAATAACAACGGCAATAAACATAAATAGGGTGCGTATTCACAAAAGATAACTGAGGTCTTCAAATGTGAACTTCAGTAAACTCACCGGCTTCGGCTTTATATGAACGCAACGCCTTAAACCACGACGTTCTTCACACAGTAACGCCCACCACGACCGGACATTGCTGTTACGGTGGTGGAACCGTCTCGAGATGTTATCTGCTGGGTGAATTTCCTCACCGACGGCTTTACACGGTGTGTTCTTATCAGATGTAGACACAATAGCCTATAGTGGTTTTTGCGTCCAATGTCTGGCTAACAAGGTGAGATTCTTGATCTGTGAGGTGCGTTCCATCTGCTGGCAAGGAAATCACATAAAGTCGTTATACATAGAATTAAGACATCCTTAGGTATTTGGAAAGTGCAATTCATTGAAATCCATGTTCCTGAGGAATTTTAATGAATTATCGGACTTGCTGTTACTTTAATTCGGATAAGATTCTGAACTTGAAAGCGGATAGGGCAACATTATACCAAGGAGGAAATAATGGAAAAAATTGTAATTTTTGCATTTAAAGCCTGTTGCTTTGTCACTCTTGGGTAGCATGGCCAAGCCATTATTTGCTTTATTATTTATTTTTTTCACAACTTGCTTTTGAACAAGCAGCCAACTTCATTAGGACTCTGCCGAATGGGAGCATTGTACCAGGGCGGTGCCCATGTATGATTTCAAATCTTCACCCTACCACCTGAACACGTTTCCATTACGTGCTTGTTATCTTGGACTTACGCAACTGTTGCGAAGATCACGGAAGGGGTGCAGAAAAAACGCGCGAAGACCAGTTGCCTGAATCCGGAGGTGCTAGCCCCTCACGCGCTCACGGATGTGCTTGTGATTGCTTAACAAATTCACGTTTCCCATGGCCGTCATTTTTCTGTTGCGCCGACAATAAGATTTCGCGCCTTGATAAGCATCGTTGTAGCTTCAGCCTTGGGCTAATCCGTGTGGGAACTATTCCCGATGCTTATCGCGGTTTTCCCAACAACAACACGGAGCGACCTTGAGCCAAGCAGGTGGACCTTGAAACTCCTTGAGATAAATAGTGTTTATGGAAGGGTGCAACGGGTAAATAGATGAATCACTGAACGAAGGTGATGCAGTTAACGGGATCGCCTGTGTACCGCATGGTCTGCTTGATCTCGTCCAGCGTCTTCAGCATCAAGATGTCTTTGTGGTCGTCCTGGCGTTGGTAGAGCATTTCGCCGTCGAACGCGACGAGACCGTATTTGCGGGCGCGGAGCAGCATCCCCACTAGCTGAAAAGCTTTGTGTTCGAACGGGAATTAGATCATCGAGAGCAATGTTGTGATGAATGACGCCGGGAGAGTGTACGTTCGTTGCTCACTGGAACACAAAGAGCGTCATCTGGCCTGGGGTTGACTCGGTACAGTGACGGTTCTGACACTGGCAGAGGCAAACGTGTTCCACAAGTGGGTAAGCTTCCGGTTCATGTGGACTATGTATGAAGATAACGGTGCTGGTCCGTCATTAGGCCCTTTCATTGATAGGCACTTTAAAGTTAGCAAGTGGCCCAATTCAGCTGATGTTGTGATTAGGTAGCAGGTGCTATTATTACCAAAATCCAGAGGAAGTTTGTTTTACGACAATGAGCATCTCTGACCTCAGAACATCTATACCGCGGCTGAGATTTGTACTAGTCTTGTAAGGGTATCCTTCTGTGGCGTCAGATTTTCTATTGATGAACTAGAATATTTATCGACCAGCGAAATGCTGCTTTAACGATAAAGTTAGAGCATAATGAATGGAAACGTAGTCATGATTTGAGCCTTCCGTAAGCAAATCTTGTTTAATTCCAAATGTCCCTAACCCAGCCCATCTTAAATTTACAATTTTGCAAACTCAACTAGTCGAAACCCCTGCAACACTGGAAGACGTGTGTTCGCCCTAATGAAAAGGGTTAGGTCCCAGCAGCTCGATTCATAACTCCATTTCATCTTTGTAAAGCACCAACCTTATCGGAGTAGTGTGCGTACGTGTAGAACAGCGGTCCGAACTTCACGCACCTGTTGGGATGCTCGCCGTTCGCGTTCTCGTTGATCACCTCCATAAGGAACAAAATTTCTCTGGTCACGTAGTCTCCCGCGCGAATTCCTCTCTTCTCTGTCTTCGACCCGGGCGGTGGACGTGCGTAGTTCGCGGCGCCTTTGTCCCATTTCGGTTGTTCATAATTCTCGGAGTACGGGTTTCTGAAACCATGAGTCATCTAAGCTCTGCCAGGTAAAGAATTAAGATCAGAGGCCAAGGAAAAAACGATCTATGTAACGGCGAGGATTTTAAAGATACGATCGATGAGCCTCAAAATCTACTTGGTAACATGATCGGGCAGCTGACATCATTCCACTCGGGATTAGTGCATTTTTCGGCTTTACACAGTAGATTGTTGTCAGAAAAATGTCCACCCCCAACAAGTGTTGGGAGAAAATATCAGTTTAGAGCGATAAAGACACTTAAACTTTTTGGACAAAACGTTGGCGGGGGACATCGGGCACCTCATTTGCGTAGCTCCGATCGATTCTCCGATGAAAGAGCTTCGCAAGTAACAGCTTATCGAAAGGTTACAAGTTAGACCCTTAATATACACAAGTGAAAAATTAGAAGAACAGGACTTACGTAAAAAACGATTTTAAAAAATTATGCGCTTCAGGCCGGAGTCCAACCTGCGACCTTCTGACTGCTATCTAGTAAACAGAAGGTCGCTGGTTCGACTCCGTCCCGAGGCACGTGATTTTTATTTTGTCGTTTAGTTATCTATTAGCGATATATTCTTCAAAAAGAAGATGCAGATGCCTAATCCGGTCCATAAACGTGTCAGGCTTCAAGGCAGAATCTCCTGTAGCATGACCTTTTATCTGTTTCCGTGGGCCACTTACGTTACCCGTTTCACGCTATTCTTGTCACCTGGTTTACCAGGCTACCTAATACAAAATCCCCTTCAGATACATCAGGCTACCACAAACACGTATCTAGCTCTACAAGCGCAAAAAAGCCTTTGTCCTTGGCCTTACACGGCGATAAGCTCACTTACATCTTAAGCTTCCCTTCGGTATCATTAGCCATCGCGTTAAACATGGCTATCGCATTTTTCATGGACGACTCGCGGGCAATGCTACGGCGAGGACCGTGGAGGTTGATATAAGAGTGCCTAATTATTGCTCCTTTATCGTTGGTAATATCGGAAGAACAAAGCGCGGAACCTACGCGAGGGATCTCCTTTCTCGGCTACAAAACTCACATCTTCAGCTGGTCTTCTGTTTTTTCGGCGATCGCGTTGAACTTCTTTATGGTGCTCTTGGCTGACATCTTTCGCGGACGTCTCGGACGGGAAGCACTCGCGACAATGAGCACGCCTAGCTAACTCCCTGGCGCGGGCCCGAGGCAGCGCCGCGGTCGCATGAGCCAAAGGTGCAAAAATCGGGACGAGGCAAAGAAAACAGTTGGCGGCGGTTGTTATCCTCTCCCTCGCCGGAACCAGCGCCCATCGGTTGATGGATCGATTAACGACGGTTGAGGAATGTGAACGGCACATGATGAAGAAGCGAAGCGGGCATGTGGCCGCTGACGCCGTACTATTCCTTGCGACGATAACAGGAGAGGGGGGGGGGGGGATTGATCCCTCCGAGTGACACGATGGCCTACGATGACAAGGATATCCAATAGCGTTGCTATTTACCGACCATCCTTCCGAAGAACTGGACAAGTAATCAGATTTTGAAGGAAATCTACTTTTTTAGATAATCAAGAAGGAAAATGACTCCAATTACCTGATTTACTGATGTATGAGGATGGTAACATAACCATACCTGTGCATTCCAACACCTATCTGCGCTCTCCACCTACCCCCCGGCATGACTGTTTTTGACAACTCACACGGATGATCTAAAATACTTAAAACCAGTGTCAACAAGAATCCAACCTGATTCTCATGGCCAATCCGTTATGTCTAGCTTATTCTAATGAGTCATGGTTAGACATCCGGATATTCCAGAATATACTCTATCCTCTTATTACTGTGACTCATTGGCTCAAGGTATAGCGTCGCTACAGGATTTTGCTTGATTACGCAGAATCGTTATTTGCCTGAGAATTATCAGGTAAAGGATCGCCTGAAAATGAGGTTCTACTCTGAGGCACATGAATAAACTTCATATTATATAAAATATGAATGTGAATATGAATAAAACACTGTCAATTATATATTATATCGTATTCTTTTATATATGTGCTTTTTTATCTGTACATTCTAATATCACCTTGCAGCAAGTTGACTTATAGAAGTGTGTTAATTGAATAGAACAGAATTGAATAGATTAGTCGCAAGACAGATATGGCAGGTGGTCCATATATTACAGGTGTTGACGGGAAACAGCTACAGATGGTTTCATTTGCTCCGTTCATGTGTCCTTCCCGTTTTCGTTTGCCCTTCTAATCTTAAAGGGGCAGTTCACTCAGAAAATGTTGCCAACTTTTTTGGCTCAATCGTGTTCTCCGCGACGAAACGAGTAACTTTTGTTGGAGCACCCCATCATTTCAACGCAACCACAAAAAGATATGGCCAAAAGAAACTTCAAAGAGTGCTCTGTATCCAGAGATGGACGGTTGCAGTTTTCTTCGGTTACCGGTTTCGGTTAACCGAAACCGAAACCGAACCGAAACCGATAACCAAAAAAAAAAAAACCGGTAACCGAAACCGAAAACCGGTACAAACCAAAATCAATTTTCATCAACGAAATCAATATTTCTCTGCTTGGCTTCAGGTCCATTCCATTTAGGTCGATTCCAATCTCACTTTTCTGACTTATTCTGGCAATATTATGTACTTTTAAATGTGTTCTCAATGTAAATGTGTTCTTACTTTAAGACACAAATTGAAACCGAAACTAACCGAAACCGAAACCGAAAAAAACCGAAAACCGAAACCGAAAACCGGTAAAAACCGAACCGAAAACCGGTAACCGTCCCATCTCTGTCTGTATCTCTCAATCCGGGCCGGTCCTTTTGGCACGATTTCCCTGAATCAGAAGGGGGAATCATTAAATTCAATCGATTGGGAATTTTCTTATACACCATTCGAAAGCCCTTGAAGTGCTGAGCATTTTGAGCCCAAGATCGCTGCGACCGAGCTTACACAGAGAAAGTTATCGCGGAACAAACTACTTGGAATGTGGAGGCCGAGCCGGTCTTTGTTCAGCGATAACTTTCTCCTTTTAAGTCCCTTTATGCTGCGGATACAGTAAACGCTGCAAGTTTCATTTGCCATGATCAGAGAATTTAATTAAGGGTTTAATTTTTCGCAAAACAGCAATTTCTGCTCCACTCTCTGGTTAGAGTGTGAGTCATGCGTTGAGTAATCTGGTAGTCGATCTTTAGAGCAAAAGATTCAAGCATCAGCTCACAAAGTCAGCGATTTTTGGTCGTTTCTAAAGACACATGGTTCATAAGGAAATGTTCTACTGTGGTCCTAGTGTTTGAAAAGACTTGCTTTTATGCGTTGTGTCTATGTTTTCAAACGCAATACAACTTATTTGATAGCACCGTTATTTCAGTACACGTCTCAAGCACCTCGTTGGCCTTTTCGCAGTGCATAGTAATCATCGCCTCAAAATAGATATTATGGTGGCCACGGTGCTCCAGTTGCTCGCCAACGGTCGTTATCACATCACCTATCGTCCATATCGAGGGAGCTATTTTGAAACGCTCGTCTTTTGCTTACACATTGCTGAAGTATCAACAAAATTTACTGAATTTTATCTCCATCTGGAGGTAGGTGAGTCGCAACGCATCTGACCGTTATCACTCGCTTTTATACTAAATCACATTTTAATATAAATGTTGAAATATAGCTGGGACATCCGCACTTAAAGCTTTGAGGCCCTACCGCATTTTCAGCTGCAGGACAATAATTGGTAGCTTCTCCTTAATGACCAGAAAACATGTTTTGACTCGATGCTGCACCACCTCCTGATAGACATGCACACCGCATGTGTAGGTTGCACGTTGTATGTGACTTCTTACTCACCCCCTTGGGACCCTTAACTAACAGATTTCGTGAGATGTGCGTCATCATCACCGATTTATAAGCCTCCCACCAGGTCACTCCACCTGAGTAATCAATCCAATTGTCAGGTACACTATGTTTCACGACTCTTTCTACAGTGTCGCGTGCCGCCGACGCCTGCAAATAGAAATGTCATCTTTTTCCTCAGCTATATTCCGAAACAAATCCTAGAAGGTAACCAAATGGTCACTGATCAGTATTCGTCAGCAGGAGCTTGGGTACCGTGGAGAAGAAGGTCGTTATACGACTTTTTGGGGACCAAAAAGATTGACTGTGTGTATGTATGTACTTCTAAACAATTATACACCCTCGAGCTGTGGCTTTTGCTGTCCCTAGTAATAATCTGGTTGGTTAACGCCATCCATTAGATTAAAGCGCCCAGCGATCGCCGGGCCACGATCATGCCGAGAAACGAACTGAAATTGTGTTTTATCCCTTGTTTTATCAGGCGAATCCTATTTATTATGCCATTTGCTAAATGCTCCTCAATCCTCATCCATCTATGTGACTTCATTGCTACGCATATAATATTGAAGCATTTAGCTCTTTGGAAGTTATTTTCTAACGAGGAATGTTCGCGAGTCGGCCATTTTTCCGAATTTTGTGAGTGGGTGCATTTGATAGGTCTCGGTGCACATAGTCACAAATGACAATTTATAATTGCCATCTCCCCGAATTATTTTTGAAAAAA
>JADLIF010001557.1:0-48865 GCA_016648015.1 Steinernema khuongi | reverse complement strand
AGCACACCAATTGCTACAATCTTGGTATCATTCAATGCCTCTCAGATTGATCTTCGATTTTGACGTTTGGATTTCCAAACTGATTCCGCACATAGACAAAATCAACGAAAAACCTGAAAGATGAACACAAAGAGGACGGGGTATACTGCTCATGACTCCCGTGGCGAGGGGCATGAGGGAAGGATAGTTTTGCGACGAGTATATCAACAGGCCTCGCATCCAAGGCTACGGTCACTTCTCTACCTGCATGTCCAGGGAGAATTTAGCGTCGTGGTCGTAGAAGTAGAGGAAGTCCTCGTTGGGACGCAGGTCCAGGTTGTCCGTGAAGAAGTGTACGGAGGAGGAGTTGTCCGGCGCGACCACCCGCCACGTGCAGTCCAGGTTAGGACAGTAGTAGCGTGGGTAGTCCGGAGAGAAGAGGGCCCTGAGCTCTGCTTTACCGTACCTGGCGAAAGACCGTCATATACCTGTAGTCCTTCTCCTTGAGGAGCATCACGATGCGGTTCAAGCATTCACATCTGGCCTCGACTCCTGAAAGTGCTTCGGTAGAGCTTTTTCTTGACTTCTAGAGGACAGAGGGCTCCTGAGATGTGTGTTTGTGTTCTTCTAGGACTCCTGACAAGGTCTCTAACGAAGGAGTAAAGGCTCGGAGGCTGTAAAGAGTCTCACCCGTTTGAACCCCAGGCCTGATCCTTCCCAGCAGATCTCAGGAGGAAAGCAAGAACTGGTTCAAGACCGTTTTCCCTTTCCATTCGCTTCCTAGATGTTATGAGACCACTCCTTGTTACTCCCTCTTTTTCTTGGCGAAGAGACGCAATTAGGTTGAGGCACATGGTCAAGGTTCCGAAAAAGAAACGCAAACAAGGGAAAATTCGACGAAAAGGGTCCAAAAACGTGCCAATCAACACCTAACGCAATAAAGAAGGCTTTCCTCCGAGGAGGGCTAGGGCACTGGTCTACGGTTCGTCTTCTAAATGAGTATTTTCCCGCTGTCGAGCGCCAAAAGGATGATAAGCATTTCGGAATGTGGGGAATTCGACTCCATCGATCGATTGTAAGCGAACTGTCCAGCAGCCTTTAAAAGCCCTCCAGTATCACTCTGTTTAACTCGACGCAATTCTGCCGTAGTCCGACCCTACCCACGTGTCTCCAACCTCTTAGGATCTCGCGATCCAATAAGAGAGTCAACAAAGCGTCCGCAAACAAACGATCACCTCTCCAGCCTCTTGTGCCAGCGATCAGCGCAAGCGTAGAGCCCTCTGGAAGAAATGGAGTCGACTTGGCACAGAAATAGACCCAAAGAAGTGCACAAAGAGGACTCCAAAGCAACGTGGATTCAAGGAGGTCCAAAGAACGAATGCCGAAGGCACACTTCACCCCACGACCCCCCTAGATGAGTTCTCATTAAGTGCCAATTTCAGGGGCATCCCGTTCCCTCAAAGATCTATGGTCACCTTGGGGCTTAATTCGACGCGTCTTCCCTTTCCCTATCGCGGCCACCTCGACGCTCTCTCGACGGTGTACTTTGACGAGCGGCACTGTACAGTGGAACGGAATCTGCCCTTGTTAATCCCGCGAGGGACGACGCGGAACACGGAGCCGAACGTTTTGAATTTGAACGACCGGTTGTGGAGCACTTTCCTTCAAAACACAAAGGAGAATAACAAAGTGGATCGTGAACGCGCTTGGTCAAAGATCTCCAAGGTTGATCTGGTCCGCTTGGAGGGGGATAGGGCTAAGGAGCTGGTTCTATTGAGGGATGCTTGGATAGAGGGATTAAGGGGAAGTTCTGACCCTTTGGGGCCTTGGAAAAGCCACCGTACCGCGCCTTCCCACTCTCCAGAGCATGGAACCGTCCTCGGGACCTACCTGCGTCGGCGAGGAGCAGGAGGAGGGGAACGAGCAACCGAAACCCGGCGGAATCCATCCTGTGTTTGCACCGTTGTTCGCATGTCTCCGCGGCGCCTATCATCCGGTGTCGCAGCACTGGCCCCGCCCCCTTAAATAATGCTGATAAATGGTGCGGCGACGGGCCAAGTGCGTGGATTCGCGCGCGCCCTATAATTGCCCGTGTGACGCTCTCATAATTCGGGCGTTTCAATTGCACGAAATTGAGAGGAGCCGAGTCCATGCAACTCTCGGTCATGTGACACCCTGGAACTAGCCGGCAGACCGCGGAACGCGACAAACAAAGATTGATGGGCGAGCGGAACAGGCATAAGCCGGTGATGTGGTTAACCTTCCGATAAAATCAACAGAACTTCGTCGGCGCCACAAAAACTGGCAACACGTTCCCCGCCAGTGCGCTGGATAGGACCCCATGACACGGGAGGCAGGGCGGAAGGGATCTGTTGAATCTAGGAATTGTGGCTTTAAGGGGTGATGCTTTCTTTGGGCATTGTGCTGCCCGATGGGAGCCAACAGAGCCTTTTCGGGCCTGAATTCTTCTCTCAAAGGCTTCTGTTGAGGCAAGCATCACGGAACCAGTTTCAAGAAAGACTAGATATGTAGATGTCACGGGGCGCAATGAAAGGTGGTTGGGATGAAAAGAAGAAGAAGCCTTTCGAACATAAGTGAGATCCTCTAGGTCTTCCACGCGGTCTTGTAGGACGTCGTCGATTGGCCATTATCCATGTTTCATCGAAGGATGTCCTCTTCTCTTCCATGAGTCCAAGTGGAACTGCAGATCTCCCGATTTCAGGCTCCAGAAGCTCTGACACTATAAGCTTGTTAGACTAGAACCTAGACTAGTCTAGATTCGCCCACTGTCTAGACTCAAGACGCTTTGTCTTCTCCAGCGGAAGAAGACTGACTTTGGACTTCAAGTCTTCTCAGGCTTCCAGTCGAATCCACAATGACCCCCACCCAGTGATGGGAACCGGGTCTGGCCCGTTTTGAACCGTCGATTGGCCATTATCAATGTTGTCATTGAGGGTCATTGGTTCCCATCACTGCCCACTCCACAGTTCAACATCTTTAAACGGATAATACCAGTGGGTTAGCACGACCCAGACCTTCTGGCTGCGCAGGGGACCACAGTTGATTTCTCAACCCATATAAGGCTACAGTTGATAGTAGATGATGACTTGAAGACGGTCATTTGGCAGATACCATTCCTTCCTCGGAGTTGTCCTCTTCTTCTATCAGCCCAAATGGATCTTAAGAAGCTCTGGTGAGTAGCCACTCTGACACTTATCACTTAGGTCTTGAAGACACCGTAAAACGCATCACTTTCCTAAGCATCGCCATTCGCTTATATAGCTAGGTAAACCCCACACGTTCGTCCTCGGACCACCCACAGCGGCGGACATCTGTGACGGAGTATATCACTGAAGCCGTGTTTGCCGAGTTCGCGTCTTCTTCTACGACGTTCCTTTCCAAGTAGCTAATAAATACCGCTTTATAGAGCAGGATGTCTTCACAGGACTACGAAGTCATGCGGAAGGTGTGGGAGCTGCGAATCCCCGTCCAGTTCCGACTCGACCATGACGCTGGACACCACACGGAGCCCTACTTCGTAAGTTCCTTTCTCCGTTTGCTTCTCGCTGCCTTCTTCCTCATTGAGATTCCCTACTTCTGACCCTTATTCAGACGATGCTGTCCAGATCGACCTACTTCCCACTGGTGATCCGCGAGGTGATGGCGCACTTCAACACCATGACGAGCGAGCTGGACCCTTCGAACGCGTGGCTCGAATGCGACGGAACGCCGCTCAAGTGGAACTACCCCGTGGGTGTCCTCTACGACATGCTTACGGTCCAGGAGCACACGCCTTACCTTCCCTGGACGGTCACCGTCAAACTCTCGGTAAGTGGTTAAAAGAAAAAGATAGCCAGCCTTCAAGTAGGGCTGATGTAACCGTACCCGAAAGCCACTTCTCTTAATCTGCTCATGATTCCCTACTTCAGACTCCCCCACCAGGATTCTCAGTGAAGGTCAGCACGGACGCGGCCGAGGCGAACTTCATGCACTCGGTGAAGGAGGCGGACTGCCTGAAGCACGAGCGGATGCTCATGAAGGAGATGAAGATGCAGGAGCACAAGCAGATGTGGGAGGGCCTCGTTAACGGTAGGACTCCTTGAGGGACTGTCTACTTGATCCTCGATTTCAGATCGCTTCGACCAGTTCTGGGAGGTCAATCGGAAACTCTGCGGCGACGTGAAGTACTTGCCGATCCGCTTCTACGAGGTAAGGGTTCTATGACAGCCGGGAATGGAGAGTCTTAGAGGATCACCCAACTGACTTTAGTGCCTCCAGCACTCATCTCCGCTTTTTCAGAAGGACGTCCCCTTCAAGCAGATCCGACTCACCCCGGTCGACGAGAACGGCGCCAAGAGGACGCTCGGGGACTGTGTGGCGGCGCTTCACGGCGACTTCGACGTCTCCACCTTCGATTTTGTATCGTACGGAGTGGTGCTTCCACCCGAGGCTTCGGCCCTCTGGCTCGCGCGGAACTACTCCTACCCCGACAACTTCGTCCACGTCGCCATAGTCAAGAAGCCCCAGGCCTGATCTCCGAAGAAGCTCGACCATACCGGGTCCTAGAATCCTTCTGTCCATGTACATATCCATTTTCGATTATAAGTATTTATTAATATTAATTTGTATGATAAGGCGAATTGTGGAGCGTCCCGAAGAGAAGTGGCGAGCTGAGGCGGACAAGAATGGTGTAGAGGGCGCTTGCTGGAGGTGCCTGTAGCTTGCCGTGCAAGGCCTCAGAAGCATTGAAGAAGAGCTCCATGCCGTCTTCTGCAATGAGGACAATGAAGAAACTCCTGTTAATGGTTGAAGCTTTCTTAGCGCGTTGATATCATTGAGGAGCAAGCGGGCGGCAAGCTCAGCTCCAGTCCCTCCTTGATGCTCGACGAAAAGCCGAAATTTGAGATGTGCTGGCACTTGATATCACGAGTCCAGTAGACGCAACTTTACAATCTTCTTCCTTTTCCACGGCCTCCAGTTGACGGCCCGTCGCTCAAGTCCTCGAATCCAGATTACCCCAAGAACTCCCGTCCTCCTCGACTGTCAGTCACCCATGGCGTAACACGGCCCATTCCTCGGGTCAAGAAGCGGCCGAAAAACGAGGGCTGGAGGTGTTGTTGTGACAGCTGCGGCTGCGCAGTTTAATGTCTTCGCGGGCTTAGGCGGCGCCGCCAAGAACCATATGCGCTTCGGCGGTGTTCCTCGTCGAGGGGGCGTCGTCGGTGATCAGAGATGCTCCGTTTAAACATCTAATTTATTCCGGCAAAAAGGAGGGAAGGACCCTTCCATTGACCATCGCCACCCGATGTCACCTTCCGGCCTCTTAGGACATCTGTCGCCGGTTTGTTTGTCTTCGGCGCCATGTGTGACCGCTCGAGAGCCCGCCCCTTCCGACGGCTAAAGTTTCAAACTGTAGCAGCCATGATCCAGATGCTTGATCGTCGCCCGCCGCATTACAGCAGCCCGGGCGGCGCCTCCTTCCCCTGCACTGATCTTGCCCGATGATTAATGAAACGTCCTCCGATGGGCGATATTTTTGCCCGGCGTGCCACCGCCTGCCAATAACTCATATCGGCCGGATTAACGATCGCTTTTTCGCCCCCAATTCACTTCCCTTATCGCGGCGATCAAACGCTCTTGTTGCAGTCTCCCGGTATGGAGAACGCGCTTCTCCTCGCGACGATCGTCGCCGCCGGGGCCCTCGCGAACGCCCAGGAGCTCCACGCGAACCCGAGGTGTAACTTCGACCCAGATCGAGGCACTTGCAAGGTAGGGTGTTCTGCCTGCTTGAACGACGTGTGTGTGTCCCTTTTCGACTTCTAGTAGACTCCTAGATCTAACCTCCTACTGAAAGGCTCTACCTCCTTTCAATAAACAGTCCTTCTCGCTATTCTAAGCATATAGATCCCCTTTCAGGAGAACTTCGTCGTCGCGTACCACTACGACCGCTACGTGCACAAGTGCCGGCCCTTCTACTTCAGCGGATGCGGAGGCAACGAGAACCGCTTCCGCACGGAGCAGGGTGAGTCCTCAGCCCCCTCTCGTTTAAACCTGTCTTTCTAGAGTGCACGGTCACCTGTCCCTACCGGGAACCCGAGGAGAACACCGTCCGGCACCGCTGCTTCCAGCCCCACGACCCCGGGACCTGCTTCGCCGACATCGAGCGCTGGTAGGCGTCCCCTTCTCGAGAAGGCTCAGACTCGTTTCAGGTACTTCGACCCTGCGAGGAAGCGATGTGTGTGCAGGTAAGCCACTTGAGGGGGTCTACTCCTACCGGGAAAGTACCGTACCCTTGTAGTTGGTGGAGCGGCTGTGGAGGGAACTCGAATCGCTACTACTCCTACCCGCACTGCATGGAGGTGTGTGGCCAGTTCGCGGAAGAAGCGCCCGAGGGGACGATCGAAGCGGACGCGGAGCTCGAGCGCCAGAAGAAGGAGCAGCTGAAGGCCGTCCAACGACGTCAGCGCCTAGCAGTGGCCGAGAACGAACGCCAGCGCTTCGCCGAGGGTGCCCGGGAGTCCACCCATGTAAGCTTCTTCTCTTCAGGCTTCTGTTATAGAGCCACTTCTTTCAGTACCGGCAGATCCGCCTCCTTCCGGGGGACGTGGTGCCCGTGCTCCGGCGGGCCTCTGGCACGCGCCAGCAGGTCGTCCAGCAGCCGATCTACTCGGCCCAACGCCGCGTCACCTCGAGGCCCTTCAACGCCGAGGAGTACCGCCGCAAGAAGAAGCTCTGGAAGAAGGAGATGGCGCGCCGGATGAAGCTCCAGAAAGAACACCCCCTCCCCCCAAGCGGGAACGCCTTCCAGCAGCAGGTCGACGAGCGGAGGACACTGATCACCGAACAACAGCAGCAGCACGTCGTCAGCAGCTTCCCCCAGCAGGGCAAGTACTTCGTCGTCTCGCGGAGGACCCTCGAGGACATCAACAGGAACCGGACTCCGGAGCAGCGTGTGGCTCCCATCGACGTCTTCTTGAACCCTCCGACGGAGCACCGGGCCTTCGGGGGCTGGGTCCGCTCCGGATCGGCTGAGAGGACCGGAGCTCCTCCCACGGACCAGGCCAAGGAGGCCAAGCCTACGAAGAGCATCACCAAGACGGCGGAGCTGGTCCCTGAGGAGCGACTGGTATCCACGACGCAGACGATCTCCGCCGAACACAACATGAGCATGTTCCGGCCGGTGAACCAGATCCTCAACTTCGAGGACTACGAGTACGACGGCGAAGAAGACGACCTTGAGGAGGATTCTGGACCTCAAGCACCAGTCGCCAACAGGGTGGCGGAGCAGCAGCTGGACCTGACGGTTACGGAGGAGACCACTACGGTCGCGCAGGAAACGAACCAGGTGCCAGAGGAGCCAAAGAGCGAACCTGAGCCGGTGAGTCAGTTGGACCCGAGTTTGGCTTTACATCTCCTTCATCTTCAGAGTGGAGGACGACATGTCCAAGAAGACCGATCCACGAAGACGGAGATTTCGAGCGACAAGCGAGGAGTGGACCACTTCACGAAACTCCGTCTTGAGAAGATGGCGCAGCGCCAGAGGATGAGGGAGATCCTCCACCTCCAGCAGATGGAGGCGAGGAAACGCGCCCAGGAGCAAACGACGACCACGACTACTACTCCTGCGCCAACGACCACTGCCAGGTTGGACGCCCTGAGATATAGAGATTATATTACCTTTTATCTCTTCAAGCACCACCACCACGACCATGGCTCCCAGTACGACGACCACCACGAGACCACCTCCGCCTACCGTACCCCCTACGACGACTACCCGAGCTCCTCCCACCACACCGAGAGTCCCGCAGTGGGCAAGGGTTGCTCCAGTGGAAGAGGAGGAAGAAGATGAAGAGGAGGAGGATTATGAAGACGACTCGGACGAGGATCTCTTCTTCTGGAAGCCAGGGTACAGCCCCCCGAGGGCCGCCGTGGTCCCCGAGAAGGTTACCGGTGAGTGAAGATTTGGAAGAGCCTGGACCTGCCTGGCTAAATCAGCATCTATGGACCCTCTAGGCCCTTCAAGCCCTTCTCCCAGCCCCCGCCAGCGAGTACATGACTTTATTTATGGCTATATCTCCTTCAGCACAAATCGCCGACGGGATCGAAATCACCATCCACAACACGGCCCACAGGCGCCGTCGACGTTAAACCATCTTGACGACCACGGCCACTCCCTCGTCGATCGTCAAGTCATATCTGAACGTTTTGTTTTGATGCCGGTAAACACTTCGCCTACCCCTTTCCCTCCGGCACCCGGCCGATGTGGAACGCGGCGAACGCGGTCTCCTTCCCGTCCACGGCGATCTTGCCCGAGCCTCGCTGCAACTTGAACTTCAGAGAAGCCTCAAAAGAGGAGAAACCTGTTGGAAGACAATGGCCTCGCCTGCGGAGGGCTTCATCGAGTGTTTTCCCTTTCCCACGAGGAGGACTTCAGTGGAGTACTTGGCCGGGTCGAACACGTGCACCGGTCCTTTCCTGAGGGCTTCGGGTCAGGGTTGGGGTATCTTTGGCGAAGAGACTCACTCGAGCTGGGCGAGGTGCTCCGTGATGAAATTCTCCAGGTTGATGGGCTTCTCGAGAGTGCGCTGGATGGGTTCGAAGGGCGCCGCGGCCTCGAAGGAGCTCCCGTCCGGTTTTCCGGTTTTGCACGGCTCGCTGTCATGGAACGACTTGATGATCGGTGGGAGGTCCTTGACTACATCCTCCAGGTGGATCCAGCGTTCCCAGAGCCGTTCCTTGGAGCCTTCGCAGAAGTATCTGGAGCAGAAGTTGGGGTTTGGGAGGGCCTTAAGTCGAGCACCTGAGACAGTCCATCTCTTTGGGTTTGCGAGTGCGTTCCACGACACATCCCATGGTCCCCGCGGAGCGTTGGGGAGAGTGTTCGATGCGGCCGGGGAGCAGGAAGAGCTCTCCCTGCTTGATGGCGATGTCCTTGAAGACGCCGTCCTCCACCACCTTCAGCACCATGTCCCCGTCGAACTGGTAGAAGAGCTGAAAGGAAGGATAAGGTCTTCTGGGAGAAGAAGTTCACCTCCTCGCCCTCTTCCAGGTGGTAGTCCTTGCGACTGTTAGGTCCTCCGACGAAGAACACTTTAAGTTGATCCGCGAACCTGGAACACAGATTGAAACCCGTGAAGCAGTCCAGAAACCCCGGGTCTTGAGGCCAAATCTACCGTAACCCACACTTACATGCATTTGTTGCAAACGGGGGGCTCGAAGTCCTTCTGGTTGGCTCCGATCCACTCGACGATGCCGTGCACGACGACCGACATTCTTCTCCGCTGCTTGACGACGCGTTTGGAAGTGGCGAGGAGTCGGTGGGGAGGTGCTCGGTTGTAAATAGTCGCGCGCTGATCAATCTCGTTTGCGCTCCATTTTGCGCATCTCGAACAAACACCGCCTGCCGAGACTAATTAGAGACGATCGGACCGGCACCAAGAGAAGCGTTCTGTTGGCGAAGAAGGCCTAGGAGCTTGCTGGCCAGGGCAGGGAAGGGATCGGGGTTGGTTGCGCATTTGAGTTCATGATCATCTCAAAGGGGATGTCTCTTTCGGATGTGGCATTCGGATAGGCCTACTTTGAATATGTCCCCTCGCGAGGATTTTCCTGGACTCTTCCATAGTTCCTAGGGACGTGCAGAAGCGGAGCGGAACAACTTGGCGAAGGCAGCCTAACGAGGCCAACTTGGCGAATACGGCTGGGCAAAGGGCAACTTGGCGAAAAATACGGAATGGACACTGATTGAATGTCAGATACAGGTACTTCGCCATGTTGCTATGAACCCCAGTCCTTCCTGGTTCAAATTTGGTTCATTTTGCTTATCCTTTTTCAGAACTTCCTGCCTTGAACATTCCGGTTTCCTCCCAGCGTTGGCGTCAGTGTTTAGTATTTTCAGTTGTTTATCTGATTCTTTAGATTTCTTCAGAACCTTACAAAGTCAGACACCGACAGTCGATGTCCTACAAGAAGCTATGTACAGTATCTGTGTCTCGAAAAAGGAGCACCTCAAATGGACAAGGAATGAGTCCTCTGCTTGTATCTTAGTTGTCTCCTTCAAGCGATCCAAGAAAGTGGAGACGAATAGAGCGGAGTGCTCTACCAAGCAAGCATTTCTCTCTCACAGCGCCTACAACCGCATCTCCGAGAAGGTGCCGGAAGACCCGAAGCGTCCAAGTGTTTGCATTTCCCGCCACAATGTTGGACGTGGACGCGCTGTGACACCATTTGTCTCTGTCTAGACGCTCTGTCTGTCAGGTCTGGATCACTCCTTTCCGGCACTTTCTCTTGCAGTCCCCTACCTTGCTCGCTTCTGTCTCGTTTTGGCTTCAGTAACCGTCTGAGACGTCTCGTTTCTGTCTGATTTGCGAGATTTCCGCGGAATAATGAGTTCTTTTCGCGTTGTGTCGTTCCGCGCCGATCAGCTGCCACGAAGGATCGCTTTTCGACGTCAACACGTGGAGGAGTCGATTGCGGAGTGCCTGACTCCTGTTTTCGTTTCAGCAGATGGTCGAGGCTCAGGGTTCGCGGAGAGGCGAGGAGAATGCCTCCGAGATGCTGCTGGCTTGCATCAAGGACGGCCGGATCGACGTGCTTCGCTCTATTCTCGCCCAGCTCGGTGAGTCTCTCATTCGCTGTCCTTCCTTAATTACTCCTTATTTTGTAGCAAAGTCAGCCAACTTTGCAGAACAAGTCGACTCCATATGCTGCAAGGAAGGCACACTGCTCCATTATGCTGTGCACTTAGGTATGTGAAGAAGCAGTTGATATTTCTTTACTGATAGGAAGGATTCAGGATCAATTGACGCTGTGCGCACACTGCTTTCATCAGGAGCGAATCCGTGCATCCAGAACGATGAAGGCAAACGAGCCATTCAGCTGGCTTCCGTCAATGATGCTCTCCAAGCAGCCTTTGTGCAAGAACTCCTCCAGGCGGCGGCAAACTCCAAGTAAGACTTCAACGGTTGAGCGCTTTGACTAAAGAGCGGTTATTGCAGCTTGGGTCGAGTTTGCCAAATGATCTCTTCGGGCGTTGACGTCAACGCTGTGGATTCTCCGTCGACGATGAACACTCCGCTCCACTGGGCTGCTAGCTTCGGTAACGATGATGTTGTGAGGTATGTCCAGTGCTCGAGGAACATGAATCGTATAAGGATCCCTTTCAGAACACTTTGTGAGGGAGGAGCCGATGTCAATGCCGTAAACTCCAAGGGAGACACTTCACTTCACGAAGCCATTATGCGAGGCAGCGAATCTATCGCGAGAATTCTTCTACAACACTCTGCCAACACGTCAATTAAAAACCACAATTCGTTGGACGCATTTGAGCTCGCTGAACGGAAAGAATCGCCAATTCTACATATCCTCAGTGCTGACAGCATCACCCAGAAGGTCCGAAGAGCCACTTCAGTAGACTCCTTGGAATTCGATCGCTCCTCCATTATCTCAGCTGCCGATACTTCAACACTGTTCTCCACTTCGGCCGAAAAGCTGTCAAGCCCTACTTTCACGGACCAGCTGGACTCATGGACGGATCTGCTATGGCCGCAACCTCAGTGCCTCGAATTCGAAAGCAGCTGGTGGGTCTTCCCGAAAGACAATCGGCTCAAGGTATACTTCGACGGCGCCAGTGAAGGAGAACCTCGCCGGATGATGCAAGCTATCCAGATCTCAACTCCGTTGTTGTCCGGAACTGATCTAGATTTGGAATACCGCGGCCATCAGGTATCACCCGTAATGAAAATGGTCATGCAATGTAATTTTAGGTCGCCGACTCTCACCTAGATGGGCAGATCATCTGTGGCATCTTCGAAGATGACGGTCATAACGGTGGATACACTTTAACCGTCCGTCCAAGTGGAATCGAATTGTTCAGCAGCGACTATGCGGGTATACGGTATGGATTCGCTACCCTGGTGCAGATCTTAAGGATTCACAAGTCTCTCTTGAATCAGCAGGTACAGAGTTACTTGGTTTCACTAGTTTAAGTTCAAGGTTCAGGTCCTGGCTAGAGCTAATGCTGAAAACGGAGAAGTCTCCGAATTGAAGAATCTCGTCCAGTCGGGAAGGATCCAGTCTTTAGTGATTCGGGACTTCCCCGATATGAACATCCGTGCCCTCTACCAAGACTTCAGTGGCTGTAAAGTTCTGAATTCAGAAACGGTAAGACTGTTTGCGCCCCCTAATAATCCCATTGATGCCTTTAAGCTACTTCATTTGGCTACACGCTTGAGCTACTGCAAAGCGAACTACCTGTTCGTAAACTTTGAAGTGCGCACGACGGACCGCTACCAGCTATGTTACACGAATCGTGAGAGGTTTCACATGAATCAGGTGTGCGAGGAGCTGTTCGTGAAGGTCTGTTATCCACCGATGAGGAGGATCTTAAACACATTTTGCTTCAGATGGTCCCTTCTCTTGATCTGCAGACCAACTACATCGAACCCTTCGCTGCTCGTCAAATCCTGGACAACTTTTTGGACGACTTTCCACTATCGAAGATTGCGCATTTTGGGCCCAATTTGACGTCCATCCTCCTGACCAATCGGCCAATGCTTGCGAGCATACAAAAGCGCGTCTCCCGGATCTTCTTGTCAATCGACATCGACGACTCGAACGCTCATCTCATCGCAACGCTACCTTCTTATGTCACTCTGTGCGTTGAAGGGAAGTATCCATTCGAGGATGCGAAACACTTGTCCCCTCGTCTGAACGTCGTCCTGAAGTTCTCCTCCACCGACACCGGATTCTTGTGTGCATCGCCGGAGTCTACGGCTCGCAAGTCCGTGATGGCCGGGAAGCTTGGCGATAAGCTGCACGTGTCAGGTAAGCCTTATACGTCTTTCACATCTCTGGAGCGACGTGTTCAGGCATTGCCATGTGCGATCTTTCCACGGGATGTGAAATCATGCCCCACAGCCTGTCCTACATGAGCGAAGTCGCGTCCGTCGGTGTGGCCTGGAATCGTTCGGTCGATATGCGCCGCTTCTCTTATCTCCTTCCGAAGATTACAGCGGAACACGTTCTCCTGGATGGACAGATGACCTCACTGTTCGAGCAGATAGCGACCATCGGCCGTGTGGAGCACGAACTCACAAAGTGCAATTCTTCTCCCAAAAAAACAAGCAAGTCCAGCTTGGGAGAAGCTAGCGAAAATGGAAGGAAGCTGTCACCACTAGCTCCGCCACCAATTTCGGTCTACGTGGAGATGATTCTGAACCCGGAGCATATGATGCTGGATAGAATGACGCCAGCTATATTTAAGGTTTGTTCTGTCAGGAAGGAGGTAAAACTAACCGGTCCTTTAGAAAGCGCGCATTGAACTACGCAAGAGCCTCAAAGCCTTGGATGAAACCAGGAAAGTGCTGCCGTACAACTTCGAGTTATCTCTTGTGCTGACCGAGATCCAGCTTGTTACGGAGCTGATGGTGTTGATTAGCAAGTATGTTTTTAGCATTTTCCATTTGTACATGCTCTGGCTTTAGACTTGGACAGTTCCTATGTATGCACGTTAAGAACGGAGGAAGCGGAGATCAAAGGTCGGCTTTCTCCGCTGCGCACGCTGGTGTCGTTAACTTGCCCATGACCGTAAGGACGGATTTGGCCAACAGGTAGGCAATAGCCCAATTACTCACTCAATTGCATCTCCTTTTCAGCCTGTTGACCATAAGGAGCAAATTCCAACACACCTGGCTGTCCCGGAACATCGCCAGCACCCTGCCAAACGCCCTCAAGATGTTCGACAACTTGTTCAGAGCTTTGCTGCCTCCTAGCATGCAGGACTTGGGCAAGCAACTGCTTTAACCTCACTTCATGAGCTGCTCGATATTTATTTGTTCTTTCGCCTCCTTTAGTCACTTCTACACATGTGCCTCTGGTCCTGATGACTGTGATACCTGTCACTGCTGCTCTCACGTGCTGTGATATCCTAATTATTCGCACAAACTGGTATATAATGCGGAACTCGGCTTTATACGATATTGTTAACTTATTGGCTATTTATTAATGTATACTTGTTCTTCGTCACTGTAAGATTTGGGGTTCACGGGGGAATAAATATGCAGATTTTTGGGTTATCTCCATGCCTTGACCGTCTTAAGTTATGGTTGCCTTCCAAGTCTTCAGACTGCTGAGGATGCTACCTGTGAGACATGTTGTCTGTAAAGAGGAGTCTGGCAGACGTATGCAACAGGCCTTCCCTCTCAGGTCTAGAAGACATCTCTGCCGAAAGAAGTCTCGCAGAGATTTCCCTGTTCGGAGGACAGGGAATATCGGTAATCTGTGATTCTGACCTTCTTGAGTTTGCCGCCCTCTTTTCACCGTTTTTCTATTTACTGCTTTGTCGACGGCAACCGAATTTTTATTCGGTCGCTTCTGAACACGTTAGCTACTCGAAAAGTCATCATTCGTGGCCCTTCCCACAAGACACCGTCCTGTTTTCCCACCTTTACGGGTCATCCCTTCGTTGCAGGTCGAAAGGCGCCTCGTTGGCAAGGGTTTTACTCAACAAGAACCATGTCTTCTGAGGATGGCGCCAGTTCATCTACAGGACCTGTCCAGAGCTCCGGATCCCGTCGCGTGCTGAAAGAAGGCGAGTGGGCATGCACCGATGCAAAGTGCGCCTACATCAACAAGGAGCACTACACGACGTGCAGAACCTGTGGAAGAGGTAGGCCCTCCCTGTTCCCTCTTCTTTAAGTCGGTCCTTCCCAGAGAAACCTCGCGCCAAGCAATGCGTCGGACAGGAGATCGGCAAGGATGTCGCCGAAAAATCTAAAGGACTCTTCTCACCACAGGATTGGGTATGCACGAAGTACGTCCCTTGTTTTTGCCCCCTTCTGAGCATCTTCTTTGCAGATGCAACAATGTTAACTGGGCACGGCGCAATGTGTGCAACGTGTGCAACACCAAGAAGTTCGGAGGAGCGGACGCTCGCACTGGCTATGGCGGTGGCTACATGGACCGACAAGAAGTTGAGTACATATCAAGAAAGGCTGATGAAGAATTTGATGAGTTTGGCCGTAAGAAGAAGTCCAGCAAGAAGGGTACTGAGCGCACGGAATCGGAGGCAGGCCGCGTTAGTGAAGATCTTGACGAAGGAGCTCGTCACAGTCTCGTCGAAGATCATAAGGAGGACGAAGAAGAAGAAGAAGAAAGCGACGGGGAGGACCTCGGAAAATATGAAATTGGGTCGGACGATGAGTTTGAAGCGCTCAAATCAACTCTTGCCAAGAAGGTCGCCCAGGCTACAAACAACTCACGCCAGTCCTCTCCGTAAGATAGCATCTCAGATCTTATCCACGTCGATTCCCCTAATGTTTCAGCTGCTCGTGCTCATGCAGCGAAGACGAAATGTGTTCCTGTGATGAATCCGACAATGAAGTAGCGAAGCACCACGATCACCATCGCAGCGGTTCTGAAAGCCGCTCTGAGCGCCGTCGTGACCGCGATCGTGATTCTGAGCATGGGACTCGTCATGATCATGATCGCAGCCACGGTCGTCGTGACCGTGATTCTGGCCGGAGGGATCATCGGCACCACGATCGCCGTGACCGCGACCGTGATTCTGGGAAACGGTAAGCTTCCTTTCTATTACATGGGACTTATGGCTGGGCTCTGTTCAGGGATCGCTCCCGTTCTAGATCTCCGAGAAGTCGTCAGCGATACGCCGAATCGGATTCTTCCAGGCGTAGCTCTCGTCGTTGAAATTTGTTTGTTGTAACTCTGAATAAACTTGCAAGGTCGTTTTCCATATTACGTGTTATCAAGGCCTTAAAGTGACTTTCCCAATTCTGGATTGAAACCTCCGCGCAAAGAGATCCACGAGAAACGGACAACACTGAACTCGGTCGTCGTGCTGATGGTTTGTCTGCCGTTGGGTGTAGCGACGGGACCACCTCAGATCAAGATGGTCGACGATCAGAATATGATCGAAGGCTTATGGGGCGACGACTCTCCCTTCCGAATACTACGGAGACAGTGGACACGAGACGCGGCCGCAGACATCAAGACCGCCACACGAAGAGCTCCTCAAGGTTCCGAACGGATTTGCCTGAGGAACAGAATTCAACTGCGGGAGAGCTCACGGCAATCTTCGCCTTGTGTTTTGAGTGAGCTTGCTTTCTCTCCTGTGCTTGGATTCTGTCTGGATTCGTGTCTAGTTCTTGGACTCTTTTAAAAGCTGGGGCCCGTGCTACTTGTAGACGCCTTGAGTCGCCTGGCAAGGCCTCAGACCGTTGCTGCTTCGGGCTTGTAATTCGTGGAACGGAGCTTGTATATTGATTTACCTTTGATCGCTATTCTTGTGGACATTTTACCGACTTCACCGCGAATTTGTCGATTCCACCCGAAGGAGTCGCTCGTGGTACTTGTCGTGCTCTGAAAGGAATAGCAAAATCTGCGCTTCCTCGCTGCTACTTTCTTCTTCCTTAGCACTATAGAGCAGCCTATAGTTGAAAAATGTGACCGAAATTCGACAACCTATCAGCTTCTGATCCCTTCCGCGAAAGTCTTGAGCTTTGACAAGCACATCCGTGGTGACCATTCTTGATACACGCTCAGATTGCCTTCTTCCACAATTTTCCCTATTGAATGCTTTAGGACAGATATGCCCGTAGATGACAATTGCGACGTCCACGGAGAGGCGGGAGTAGCTGCTGCCGGCTCGCCCGAGCCAACTAACCAACTCCCCGCTGCCGACAACTCCAGAAACGTGCCCATCCAAGTCGTCAAACCCATGTACCATGTGGAGGGTGGAACCCAGAGCGCTTCCACGTCCCCGGTTGATCCTGCTGGCACCACCACTGTGCTTGAAAGTGGTATCGCCGGCGACTTCACTCCGGTGGACCCAGACGAGATGATAAACATCCGTCGGCAACAGGACGAAATCGAGCAGGAGACGAGGCAGCAGCCCCTTGTGACGGACAAGCTCCCGATGGCGACACTCGTCGACAAGTACTTTGAAGGATCGCAATTCCGTCAAAAGGCTATCGTAAGCTCCTGTTTGGTATTCATACGTTATAGTGGTGGCTGCAGGAACTGGCTGAGTTGTACAAGCACGTCCAGTTTATCCGACGGGATGGGAACTGCTTCTACCGCGCTATCCTTTCGGCGCTTTTTGAAGCCCTATCGAAAGACGCAGCTCTCTTCAACAGGTTCTTCGAGCACAGCAAAGGATGGTTTAAGCGCATCGTCGACCTGGGCTACACGGAGTTCACCGCCTCGGACATCTGTGAACACGTACGTGAGTTCTCACTTCTGAATTTGCTAAATTGAGGTTTCAGTTCACTGATGCGCTCCAAGCGGTCGAGGATGGGATGGAGTTCCGCCTTCTTATCGCCGATCTCACGAATGACGCGTCCTCCAACTACTACGTTTCATTCTTGAGGTGAGTTCTCCCCGGAAATTTGCCTGCTTAATGGGACCGTTTAGACTGATCACCGCAGGGCTTCTGCGAGAGAGGGAGGATGACTTCAGCCCTTTCCTCAGCGAGTACAGCACGATGAAGGACTTCTGTGAGCACGAAGTTGAGCCGATGTGGAGGGAGGCGGATCATCTCGCCATCGTGGGGCTTTCACATGCCCTGAGTGAGTGGATTCTAGAGTTGAGATGGCATACTAAGTAGTTTCTTTCCAGACCTCTCTATAAGAGTGGAGTACCTCGACCAAAACGCGGCCCCTGATGGTCGTTCGTTCTACAACTTCATTGTGGACGGCGATGAAGAGCCGAAGCTGGTGGTGCTGTTCACTCCGGGCCACTATGATGTTCTCCACAAGGACTAGCGCGATGGCCGTTCGTCATTCCGTGATTGATCTTCAATAGCCTCGGTGTACGGTTCGTTTTCTTTCGCGTTTGCCGCTGTGAGCACAATGTGAATGACCTAATTTATATTTATATAAATATTGATGGAAACAACTGGCTTCTTGCGAATGATATGTGATGGGCCTACACATGAGCACGGCAAACCATAGCGTCGATCCGCTGTACCTGAGGCAGAAGGCGGATAGCTTTGCTACGGTAATTGGTCTCCTTAGCGATTGGGTTGAAGTCGAGATAGACTAGAGAAAGCTTCGGGAGGGCGGCCAGCTCGTCAAGATCTTTCCAGTCGGTTATCTGTAAGAGCGCATTGGAAAAATAGCGGTAGTTAATGATAACCTTGTTCTGCTTCGCCCAGAAATCGGTGAGGCTTCGAAGATGACGGACGTTAGCAATCTTACGAAGGCGATTATGATTCAGGTCGAGGATCTCAAGGTTCTTGTTTTCTTCAAGTCCAGTTATGTCGCTGATCCCGTTCTGTGCGAGGTATATTTCACGAAGATTTTGAAGCTTCTCAACGCCTTCGATATGCTCGATAGCGTTTGCGGGAAGACTGAGGACTTCAAGCTGGCGCAGATGACCAAGGTTCTCCATCTTCTTGATCTGGTTCGCACCCAGAAACAGTCGTCGCAACTTCTTGTTCGCGTATAGATTCTCGATCTTCTTGATTTTGTTGTCTCCCAGCTCAAGGTATTCCAGGTTAACGAGCTTAATGGCGAACATGATGATTGCTAACCAACCACAACCACTTACCTTCTCCAGCCCTTCGATCTTCTCTATCTTGTTGTGGACGAAATATGCCGTTTTGAGCTTCGGTAGGTTGTTTAGGTTCTGCAACTTGGAGATGCGATTGAACGAGAGGTCCAGCGTCTCTAGGTTGACCAAACCGTCCAGGTTTTCAATTACCGTAATCTGAAGACGTTATTTAGAACACAAGAGCACAGCTACTCAGTACAAACCTGGTTATCGTACAAGTCGAGCTCCGTCAATGTGGTGAGCATGTTCACATTTTCGATCTTGGAGATGAGGTTCCAACGCAAGCACAGCGTCTTGATGCTCTTGAGGAATTCGAAGCCCTCGATCTTCTGGATACGGCGCCGGGTGAAGTCCAGCTCCTCGGCATTCTCGTCCACCTCGATGGTCTCTGGCTCTTCCTTGAAGCCGCTGGCCTTGAGTTTGTAGTACTCTTCGGGAGTCATCACCTCCAGGTCGTTCTTGAGATTCATGGCCGACATCCGACTTCTTCTTGCAACAGCTCTCAAACGGCCACAGCGGGGGCAACAACAGCTTCTGTGCTCGTTCGGATTCCTTAAAAGCCCTCCATCTGTCTCGTCTGCAGTCTAGACAGGTACGATAGACGGAGTCCACTTTGCAGGGTGTTCTTCAGCTATTGCAGACGACTACTGTCTGGTCTGCAGCAGCCTTCATTGCTTCATTTTGAAGCTTTCTAAGAGCCGAGATAGGCGGGAGGTGTCGAGGAGTGCCAAACATCTGCAAGTCACTCTAGACTTCGAGTCCCAGTCGCTGATTTTCTTCGAATCTCATTTCGAGTCAGTCTCACACCGTGAAACTGCTAAACCAACTAGGCTAACAGTCATACGACGCAACATTGAGAAATCTGAGGAATCGAGCTGCTTCCTTTGTATTTATTTGTGGCTAATAGCGTTAACTAGGCCTTGTTCAGAACAGGCAGTAGCCAAGGAGCGTTGCCGAACCAACGATTCGATCTTTTTGGGTGGCGTGCGTCCCACAGCGATCTTTCGTTAAAACGACCGTATTCGCTATTCGCATCGCGTTTTACCAGTGACGCTGAGAACTCGCAACGCGAGGCCCAAAAAGTGATCGGTTTGAAATCTTTCGTATCCGCCGAACCGTAGTGATTTTCGTCGCCAAATCGCTGTCAACGTGGATAACTTCGTGGCCGTATTAAGCGCTGATTAGCCCTCCCCACTGCTGAAGATTCCTCCCTCACTACGGCAAACTCACCTAGTACTTGATTTCCCCTGGGTCTGTGGAATTCCCATTCATGTGTCCGCTTTCTTCTTGTTTCCTGTATCGCTGCGCTTACCTCGAACCCAGAAATGTTCCACAAATGTCCCACTAGCAGCAGCTAACTCGCGTGAAGTATCGCGAATCGAGCGAGATTTTAAGATCGTTCCCTGACCGAAGATCTTTAAGGTATGCCGCGTCAAATCCACGAGATCAAGGAGTTCCTTGTCACCGCCCGCAGGAAGGACGCCAAGTCCGTCAAGATCCAGAAGAACAAGGAAAATGTCAAGTTCAAGGTTCGCTGCAGCAAGTACTTGTACACCTTCGTGATCCAGGTTAGTTCTGCATCCTCCTTGAGCCGAGGCGTTCGGCTCTCGGGAAGGTAGGGCTAGTCTTAGTTTCTCATTTGCAGGACAAAGGAAAGGCCGAGAAGCTGAAGCAGTCCCTTCCCCCAGGACTCCAGGTCAAGGAGAGCAAGTAAAGTAATCCTACCTGCCTTGTTTCCTACGTTGTTATTGTTGCTCGTGGCTCAGAGAGCTCATAAAGTCATTGAGTCTACTTATCCACTTTGTCAGGGGGCACCAACGGAGAAGGAATTGTTAAATGGCGCGAATCTCGACTAAAGTGCGAAGGAGGGTTTAAGATCTACGAGCGGAATCGATTAGGACGGGATGGGTCATATAGCATTTCGAGGCTTTTATTTGCACGGAACGACATTAAAAGGTCGGACTTTCCAAAAGAATTCTCCAATTGAGATAAAAAAGTAGAAGACTTTTAAGCGATTGAAGATTTGACGTCAAGGAGCACCGACATTGAATGAGCTGAACGTCCCGGCTTTACTATTTCGGTCTCTTTGTAGTTTGATTATGTTCTGCTAAGCTTATAGCGATAATCGAGCATAACAGAAAGGAAGAACTGAAATTGAGACTGTTCGGATCTCCAAATGTCACACCTTCGCGCTAGTCGAAAAGCTATGCTCCCTGAAGTCCTTTAACCCCTTCCCTAATCTGCAAGAAACATAAACGAACCCAATAACAAGTTGTTAAATTAAGGACTCGTTCAAAGTTAACACTTCTAGAGCTACCATCGCAATGACAACCGGGTAGAGTCGCGCGTTCGTGTCAGAACGAACTTTTCGTGTCGAGAGCACCACGCGTTGTGCCAGCCTTGACTGCTTTCCCTTTTGCCATTTTGAGACAAAGTAAAGTCTGGCCGATATTAATTACCTCTCCCACCCGACAAGACTACGAAGGTTTTTCAAGATCCTGGATCCGAACACAGCCTTGAAATTCCAGCGTGAAGAGATTCCGTTGATATAAGGTAGCTTTAAGAGGACTTCTTCAACTTATGCAACATAGTGCACTAATTGCCCCGATGAGCACTACGGTATCTCGATGCACTTTGACAACGCCGCCCTGAGCCCCTTGCTCGAGGTGCGTCTTCCAGAGGTCCCTATGGTCAGCGGACCCCTTTAGGGCCAAGACGACCTCGCGCCGCTCCTCTGGACGCCCTTTGAGTTGAAACGGAGATTGTGCGTCGTCTTGCGGATATACTATCATAGGAAGGAGGGGGCGGGGCCGGCACTAAGGCGGGTGGCTGAGG
The DNA here is from genome assembly GCA_016648015.1 of Steinernema khuongi. NCBI lineage: Eukaryota > Metazoa > Nematoda > Chromadorea > Rhabditida > Steinernematidae > Steinernema > Steinernema khuongi. The sequence continues at coordinate 27,484 of JADLIF010001557.1, read as the reverse complement.
AGCAGCGTCTTCCTCCTCTAGCCGAAGCCAGTACGACTTTCCGAATTCGACGGATCGACCATGCTTCTCCGAGGCCCTTTCTGAGCACCGATGCGCCGTCGTCGCCGAGTAGAGGTGTCCGTGAGATGAATTCGCTTCGGACCGGGATGCCCAGAAGCGCCTTCGTGCTCCTGATGCTCCTTGTGGCCCTTCGCCTCAGCCAGGCCGAGGAGTCCGTCGAGATCTCGCTTGAACACGAGGAGGAGCTGGAGCGGGAACGGGAGAGGCGCGGCTTCGGCAACAAGGACTTCGTGCTTCCGGAGAACTTCCGCACTCTGAGGCGCAAAGACATCCCCGTCACCTACAGGCTCCACGACGACTTGCTTCGCTTCTACCGAAAGGTGCGTCTAAAGGGAATGTAAAGGACCAAACGCGTTTAGCAATTTTTTTCACCTTCTTGGTTTTTCCAGGCTGATAGGTTTCTCACAATCAAAACAAAGTAATTAAGGACGAAAACGCAAGTTGCAAAAATCGTCCGATATGCTTACGGGGCTCGAGTCTAACTTATCTGTGTTGGCCTAAAGGTTTAATCTAGTCCAGGGGGACTTGTCTCTACTCTTAGGACTTCCACTCCTACCATTAACCATTCCCAGTCGCTAGCTAACCCATCCTGCTTTAGGGAACGCGGCCCGTCACACACCCCAACAAGATCGTCAGCGTCTCGATGAGTGTGTTCCTCTATCAGATCATCAAACTGGTAAGTAAAGCCTTAGCGGCGGGCAGCTTCTTCACGCGTCCCGATTAGGCTTATTACACTTCTGCGTGACCGCGTTGCCGGTTCACGAGAGAAAACAAACCTTGTTTCCGCTGCCCTGCTTAACGATCCCTGATGCACTTCCTTGCAAACTCAGAAAGGTCCCCATAACTGGGCTTCGTTTCAGGACGCTGTCAAGAACACGATCAGCCTGTCGGGCAGCTTCGAGCTGGTAGGTTCGCCGTTCCGGTCTCTGCGTGTTTATCTAATAACGCCGTGTGTTTCTTGGCTTCTTTCTTTTTGGGCGGCGATCTTTCCGCGCACCCATTGATCGCTTAGCGCCTTTCGCGTGTTGGCGCGCTTCAAACTTTTGACAAGTTTTGGGGTCCCAAACCCGACGAGGTCCCCGAGGGGTTCCCGGACGCGGCCACCGAACCCAGAGTGCTTTATTACACGCGAGGAGTTACAGCGAGGGAGAGAAGGGGCTCGTCGCTGCCAGGTGCCCTAAAAGTCCTTTAAGTAGTCGAACGTCTTCCGATAGCGCTTGAGCCATTTGCGGCGGTCGCCTAACGCGTTTTCCAGGACGACGCGCTCCTCCAGCAGGTCCTCTGCAAGCAGCCGGAAGCTCCGTTTGGCCTAAAGAGTCCGCTTGATGGATGACGTTGTACTACAGAGCCCACCGAGAGGAACACAGAGGGGTGCGTTGCGCCCAGGAACGACTTCTTGTAGCGCACTTCGAGCCGAATCTCAGTGCCCTGCAGGGTGCCCTCCTCGATCGTAATCAGACCTGGACCTCAATAATTCAGTCGTGCCACTTAGCCGCACTCACCCGTGTTGCTGTTAAGTTCGATGGCGACGAGGTCCTCTCCCTCGGGGGGTTTGTCGAACTCGGCAAAGCCGGTGTCCTCACGGAAGGGTTTTACTGTCATAAAGCCGACCTCGCGATGTTCGTCCAGGCCGTCTTTCGTCGTCGCCGAAACACTAAATTTCAGTCGAATTTTTTGCATTTATTAGTCAAGGGTCTTCAGGAGGGAAGTAATAAGCGTCTTGTGGGGAGGGGAGCATAAAAATTTCGATTGATATTGAAGGACAGAAAACAACACCGAATCTTCCAAACCACACCTTGAACTTTGAGCCCTGCGCCAAGACTCATGTCGTCTCCGTCTAAAGTTCTCCTTTTTTACATTGGAGAAGAAGTGGAGAAAAACAGGATGTAGGTATTAAAATGAACGTTAAGCCTAACCTCGGCATTTTCAATGTCCTAGTTCCACCTACTTATCTCTTTTTTTTTGATGACAACCTTTTCCGGCTAGACTTACTGACAACCGAAACAGTAAGAAACTTGAGAAAACATTTAAGAATGCCCAAACCCCGGATGTTCTTGGGATGTTCTATGTTCCATTTCCAAAGACAAAAAAAGGAAAATATACACCGGAGGGGTCCGAAAACATTTAATTTCACTCCGTTATGTTCTTTAAGGTCATCATCGAAAATCGGAAATATTACTGCCTCTTTTCACTTTGTTCCTTTTTCAGCGGTATATCGGAGAGATTCGGAAAGATTTCCATCTTGTTTCGCTCCGTTCCGATTCCGACTGATAATAGAAAGAGGCAGCAATATTTCCGACTTCGTTTCACTTTGTTCAATTTTCGCAGTATATCGCTGAACCATTGCTGTACTCGGTTTAGTCACTGATGTAGGTAAGTCTCAAACGAGCCGGGCAATGTGGGAAGCCAATGTTCGGACATATCGTACTCACCCCCAGGCCCATGTCCGTTCGTTAGCGCCGCTGGGGGAGAAACAATAACAATAACAACGGACACGGGCCGCCCCCTGCCCCGCCTCGGGCAGATTGATATCGGCCTCGCGCAGTCCCATGCAAATCAATCTCGCCCGGAATGCATTTTAATTGATTTCCCGACAACAAAGCGAAGTGATACTCCGCTCGTCTTCCTCCACTTGTTCCTCTCCCGCGCGCGAGAACAGTGGCCTTGGGGATGCGCCCGGCTAATGGCGACCCCCGGAGCCACTTTGCATAATTTCGACTCGCCCGCTCACCGCCAAACAAAGCCGAAGTTTTGATTGTGCCATTGCCCGCGGCAGCCGAGTCGAAAGCAGAGCCCTCGGGGTCGCAATTAACATGCATAAACACTCCACGTCCGGCTCGGAAGCCACCAGGATCGCCTTTGGCTCGACTTCGAATTTGCATAATCAAGGACGACGGAGCAAGATTGGGACAAGAATATGGTCCCCGGGGAGTGAGGACGCCCCGAGGAATCTCTTTGTTATTACTTTTTCGAACAGCCGGGTAGCCGGACGCGGAAGAGGGGCCGACGGCATAGATGACGTCACCCGAGGGGATTTACAGTTGGAAGAACAGTTTTGAAGAAAAGGAAGTTTACACTTTTTAAGACCAACGCTGCTATACGATTTAAGGCAGTGAAGGTGCTGGACATTGATTCAATGCTTAACTTTGGCACATAAATGTTTATAGTTATCACGTAACACACACTTTTCCAGGATTTCCCTTCTTCCACCAAGAGAGCATAAGGGTTTTGAGAGGGTAATTTGCTTGTGCTAACTCACCTGACGTTGAGAGGAGGCCGGTCGAAGCTGGGCACGTCTGAGATCTGGATCTCTAGGGTTTCCCGGTAGGGACCACTCATTGCCACTGGGAAACGGTCGCCCGTAGTCGTCTCCGTCGTCCAACGACCCACGAACCAGGCGAGAAACTCAAGTACAGGTGGAAGAGCCAGTGGAAGTTCTAGGATAACTCTCTATTTTTTCGGTCGCTAATTCCGTACTTTTGAATTTGCCGGTTTTTATCTTCCTACTTTGACAAAACGCTTATCTGCCCTGATCTCAATTCTTGGCGAAACCCCAAAAAAACGTTGGAAGTTCGAAATCAGGTTTCTGCCAAAACCTGCTAAGGAGGCATCCAATCAATTGGACCTACTTCTGCCGTTGCTGACGCATCGTCCACAGGAAAGTGCGCAGTTGTCTTCAAAGAAGGGCGAAATCGGTCGAGTCCACACACAGCGGCGCTCCTCGTGCCAGCGCTCACAGGAACGGTACACGTCCTGGCAAGGTCCTAAAGATGGAGATATTCGGGGGAGGGAGAGGGTTACTTACGCTTGCAGCCTCGACCCATCCAGCCGTCGGGGCATTTGCAGCGGTTCCCGGAGTCCTTCTTCACACAAACGCCAAATTCGCCACAAGAGCGCGGGACTCCGACTTCACAAAAGTCAATCACTGAAAGCAGAAGCTCAGGTCGTTGTGAGTTTCTAGTAGGCTCCACAGGGTAATTGTCTTCCTCGAAGGTTTTATTGATGGCGGATCACGAACATCCCTCATCCACCTGTGCACCCATCGCTCTAGGGGCCACTTCCAGCGATAGGCGTCTATTTCAAAACAACAAACGACATGAAAACGCATAAATTTATTTTCGAACAGCAGTTTTATGACGTTCTGGTGAAGAACGCCGAAGGAGCGGCGGAAGGATTAGTTGCGAGATAATCGTGGGACGCGCCTCAATGCCGAACACGCAAAACGACTCTGTTTTCTCAAACAAGGTCCACTCAGGAGGCGCAGGGGCTCTCTTTCACCTACAGTTAGAGATGCTCTTTTTTCCTGTTCTATTAAAAATTAACATCTCTGATTACGGTTCTCAGTTCAAGCGCTCTAATTAAAATTTAAATTATTTCAACCGTGTGCCGGAACTCTTTTGCATAAATAACGGATTAAAAGCAGAAAATATGGCAGTCCTAACGCGGTATTTTGATACCTGGGATAGTTCGGAATAAGATCTATTCCCAATACGAATGTCCACTTTATCAAACCCGTTTATCATTTATTAAAATAGCATTTATCCTGTATAGTCTCCCCTTTACTTTTAGATGAGCAAACGGTCCTATTGTCTAATTTTTGTATTTTGCTTCATTTATTTATATCGGTCAAATTGTCATCAATCTAGCAAAAAAGTTCGAGCAGAAACCGATCACGTAATCGAATTTACGAGCGCTGTGCTTTTTGGGTTGAAGGATTTTCTGCTCAACCAGAAAATCGCGTCAATTTGATGAATTCTCACTGCCCTAAGCGCTTTTTTCCGATGGATTTCGCGCTCTCGAAAGCGTACGGGAAAGCGCGTCGCCCGCAAGACCTTTGGAGTTCCGCCTGCGCGACCACGGTTTAAGTCAAAATAGTCGATTTCACGAAGGTTTCCATTTGCCGACCGGTTTTGCGGGTCAGAAGTAAGGAAAATAGCTAGCGGACCAACCTGACTTCGTGGCCACGGGCGCGGCGCGGTGTGTCTTCAAGGAGGTGACGACACCTCCAAGGAGGAGCAGCAGCAGGGGGAGAACCATGAGGTTCCAGACGGTCTCTACGGGCGAGTGAAGCCAAGAGAGCTTCGCGCGGCGAAACCTGATTGTTACGTCGAGGGCGGGGGTTCTACTGCCGCTCGAACCTGATCTCCGGGGCTAGAACTTCAAGGCGAACGGGTGACACGAAGTCCACTACGGCTTTATTGACCTTTTATGTGTTTTGCCGAAGCAAAACAAGGACAAGAAGGAGATCAACATCTATCAGCACCCCGATCGGCACTAAAATCCCTAACTAAGTAGTTAAATCTAGAGGATAATATTAATTGTTTTTCGGCTCTGGTTCGCATTTGGAGTTATAGTAATACGAGAGAAATTTGAAGGAATCTTTAAAGGGTCATACAACCATCGCCCTTGTCATGCATCCATTCAACCTATAGAAGGACCATTTCAGTACTGGCAAGACGAGTTCCTGCGCTGGAACCCGGAGAACTATGAGGGCGCTTCGGAGATCTTTCTGGCATCCGAGGAAATCTGGATCCCCGAATTTTCGCTCTACTACAGCCACAATTTCAATGATGCGGTCAAACTTCTGAGCAACAACGACGTGCGGGTAAACTACACGGGTCACGTCAGGTACTACTTGCCTTTCTCTACGGAGTCCCTCTGCAAGCTCGATGTCAAGTTTTTCCCTTTCGACATGTGAGTTCAGCCCTCTGACCACTGGATAAGTGTTCCTCCGTTTGCAGTCAACAGTGTACTCTACTGTTTGGATCATGGGCACACTCCAACGACTCCATTAAGTAGGTCCACACTTAGTTTATTCTGATAAATCGAGAGGCCTTAGCCCTGAATTTTATTAGGATCTCTTTTGTTTTCACTGTTGTCAGTCTAATTTGGCACTTCAATAAACCACGGTTTAGGTACTCACTTTACACGAAAAACCTGTCGCTGATCGACTTTTACGACAACCAGGAATGGCAGCTGGACCTCACTCACAGCCACATCATGTCCGACGGATTCCTGTATGACTATCTGGACCCTCCACTCTTCTGGGAGATGGTCATTATGGATCTTGTTGTCGTGCGTCAGAGCTTCTACTACGGTAGGACCTGTACGATCGGTTTCCAAACGAAATTCTTCTTCAGTCTTTAACTTGGTTATTCCCAGTACGATCATCACACTGGTTGCGGTCATCGGTTTTCACACACCGAGCACAAGTGGCCGTGTAAGGTGAGTCCGGCAAAGAGATGAACAGGTGGCATGAAGCTGGAGATGCTAGAGACGAAGTTATTCTAGGCAAAACACTTTTGATTTTGTTCTGTTTTTGAGGGGGGTGAACAAAATGACGGTATATATCTCTCTGTCCCACTTTAGCGGCGTACCAGACAACGCTAGAAATATTACTCTTTCGTTTCACTTCGTTCCGTTTTTAGCTGGTAATATGTATAGTAATAGAAATGTTACTGTATTCGTTTAATTTCGTTTTTTTTCGCGACATATCCCTGAAAATTCGGAAATATTTCTGCACCCGTTTTACTCCGGGCACTAACATTGAGGCTTATTTGTAAAGAACGAAGTTTTTGCAATATAAAATATGGGACGTTCTGCACGGTATATATAACCATGTTTCTTACAGGGACGCCAAGTTCCGTCTGGGTATTATGACTCTTATGAGTATGTCGGTTATTCTGCTGGCTATCGTGGAGGACATGCCCAAATTCAGCATGTCCAGTCGAAGAGGCCGAGGCTCCTTTTCCGGAATTCCACTCATCGGTAGGTCCTCCTGTCCCTTGGACTCTTTTAGTGGGAATCCGATCTTGCCCTCTAACAATCTATTAATTTTTAAAAACTTTATTCACTGATTCATTTCTATTCTTTTTAGGCCTTTACTACTTCATTCTGCTGGCCATCATCGGCTTGTCCACTGTGACCACGTCCATGTTCGTCTTCCTGGAGCGAGACGTACGCATCAAGCACCAGATCCCCTGGTACCTTCGTTGGCTTGCCTTTGACATCAGCAAAAGTCGAATAACAAGGTGAGTCCTCTGGAGTTGCCTTATTACCGCGTTGTTTCAGAACGCTCAGCTACCATCGTACGCGCAGGGACCGGCTCCCTTCGACGGTAAGTCCTGGCGCACTGTGCTTCGCTTTCGCTCTTCGGCACCGTTGTTCCGGTGTCTGTTCGACCTTTGCAGGGTTGACAAAAGCAGAGTTTCGAAACATTCGAATTTTTTGGTTTTCACGCTCAAACTTAAGCTTGAACCAGAAAGCGAAAAAATTTCAATCTATGCACTTTTCGTCAATTTGATCGAAAACCCAAAAAATTCGAAAGTTTCGAATCCAACCCGGTTCTCAAGGAACGGCTGCTGGCGACGCCTTCGGCCAACGGCTCCGTGGGCGACGGTCGCGGAGGGGCGAGCCGCGCCCGCTCCGTTGCCATGTCCTTGCTCCAGCTGATCCCGCCCGAGGAGACACCCGACCGAGTGGGCGAGCTGCCCCAGCAGGTAGGCTCTTTGCACGCGCTTCGCGCCGCACTCGTGAGTCTTTGCTGAGTCCTGTTAACCCAAGAGTTGCAGGAGACCTTGCCCTCGCCGCGCCAAAATCTCCGCAAGAGGCTCAGCATCGCCCAGTACGACAACATGATCGTCTACCAATACTTCAACCAGCTCCTCGAGGATCTCACCGGTAGCATCGTCAAGATCGAGAAAAGCGTCCACGGCATTAGGTGGGTATCCCTGACCCTGACCCTGACTATATCTGAGAAAAACCAACGTAACAGAAGTAGCCTTTTCTTGTTTTCCTCCGAATATGAATTATGGACATGTTCCAGGCAAGAGCTCGTCTCACTGATCCCCCAGGACGACCTGAACAGCAAGTGGCAAACGGTGATCCGGCGCCTTGAGATTATCTCGCTCATCTTCTACGTGTCGCTCATTTTCCTCACGATGTTCCTGTTCTTCTACCATGATTGGTACTGCGCCATCGGGCACAACCCGTGCGTCTCGAACCTGAAGTGCCCCTGGATGCCGGTGAACCCTTCCGACCCCTCTTGTACCGCCTAGTTCACGGAAAATATGCAGATTTTAATAGACTATTTGGGATACTTGTTGTGTTTCGTCCACTGCCAGAGTCAAGGTTAAAAGTATACAGGAAATACTGTCCATAAATACTGTGGCATGTCACACACCTTTTGAATGCGCCCAAAGCCAAGAAGAAAGTAAAGAATCTATTTGGGGCATATATATGGCACATGATTCTAAGAAGTGTTTTGAGAATCACCTGAAGTGAGCCTATTTAAGTATCAGAACCCGAGTTTCTCAGCAGGAATTATAAGCACTCCTGTTACAAGAGCTGCTTGTGGGTCTTTACCACATCTTCGCGGTCATCCTTGATGAGTTGAACTGCGTGAAGCAAGAAGGTCTCAAGCACCTCGAAACACTCTTTTACCGCCTTCGGGTTTCCGGGAAGGTTCACGATGAGGGTGGAGCCACGGATGCCGGCAGAAAGTCGGGTGAGCGCTGCGAATGGAGTCGCTTGGAGACTACGGTTCAGCAGGGCGGTCACGATACCGGGACAAGCTGAAACGAACGTTTTTTCAAGCAGTCAAGGACATGCAAGATCCTAGTCAAAAATCGTACTAAAAGTCGAAAGTGAACTCAATGTCAGAATTTTGGCGATTATCGGATGGATTCGAAATATTTCCGTCTTCATTTTATTTTGTTCCGATTTCAGTGGTATATCGAAAAAGGGCAGGAATATTTCTAGTCATTCGCTCCGTTCCGTTTCTTTGCGGTTATCGAATATAAGTTGGAAATATTTCTACATTAATTTTATCTTTCCAGTTTTTCTCGGTAAATCGCTGGTAAGAGTTGGTGATTTCGGTATTAGCTACGGTTTTTAACCGGAAAGCTCGCCCAATTACAATCATATGTACCTCTTTCGATGACACTATTCGTGGCCTCCGGAGTGACGTCGCGTGGGGCGAATCCCGTTCCGCCCGTGGTCAGGACGACCTGGAAGGACCGGTTAGGCGTGACCTCGTCGGAACGGAGAAACCTCGTTGCAATCGCAGAAACTCAGCAAGCTGGTGGTGATTAGCTCGCGCTCATCCGGGATTACCAGGGGATCCGTCACCGTCACAGCGCCCAGTTTCTCCGACTTCTGGATCAGGTCACGCAGCACAGGACCGCTCCGGTCCAAGGACTTGTCGACGAAAGACGAGTCGCTGATGGTGATTATCGCGATCCTCATCCTTAAACGGAGAAGTTCTGGAAAGGCAGTTGCAGAACGGTGTTCGGGTGGAACATGAACACAAAATCTCGAGTGCACGGCTTTTCGTAACACGAGAAGCACTCGAAATGACTCGGATTACCCATACTGAGTGCAAATTTTACGTATACAATATCAGGAACTAACATTAATCCGGAAATAGTTTAAATACGACGGTGCCTTACATTTGAATTTCCTGAAAACTGCTCATCTGGACGCAATTCCTAGGGAATCAGCGGGAGAATTCCCGGAGCTGCCGCCCTATTTGCCCGCCGCTGGCACACCGCAAAATCCGTTGTAAACACCCATTGTTTTCTGAATCAAAAACGTTCTGGCGCCGGTCTCATGCCCGGATTAGGCACGGCCCGCTATGAGATCTAAAACAAGGAGTGCCACAAAAAGAGCGAACGCACAGAAGCGCATCGATCGTGTGACTCAGCCGAGGTGAGGGAACAATGGGAACTTAGGGCGAGTGGCGGCGTCCACGCGAATCGATTATGCATTCGCGCTCCGAGGATGGAAGCACTCTCGACCACCCAGGACGAAAGCCCCCCGCTCGCCCGGTGGTCAGCCAGTCCCTCAACGTCGCGATGACCACGGGCGACCCCCCGAAGCTCCGCTTCGACAGCCTCGAGCAACTCAAGCTGGTCGCTTCGCTCAGCACCGAGTTCAAGAGCAAGCTCCTCGCACCGAAGCAGCCGCTCGAAGAGTGCGTTTCTTTCTTCAGATTTACCGCCTTTTATGATTGTAGCAGGTTTCTATTGATACTTCTTTCAGGCTGATGAGCAATGTCGAAAGTCTTCTGAAGGGCGTGAGCGCCGAGCGCCAGAATGGAGGCAACCTCGAGAACGAGTATACGCTCCTCTTCCGGGTCTGCGAGCTCTGCGTCCTCATCACCAAGCAACATCCGATCCACTCGAAACTCATCAGGAGTGGCTCCCCTGTAGGTCCTTGTCCAGAGGTGCATTGGGACTTTCGAATCGAGACCTATAACTTTTGCTCAATTTTGTGAATTTCCTGGAATGTGCGCTCAGAAATTAGACGTTGAATAGACCCGCAAAATAGTGGTAGCCCAACGCGCCATTGTCCCTTTCCCGGGCTCAGATTGAAAACGTGGTTCTAGGAAGCCCGACAACTACACGCGATTAACAAGAAGTGTCTGGCGGACCTGGAAAGCATTGAGAAGACGCTCGCCACACTCTACCATCGAAGAAGGAAGGCTTCAAGGGAGGACTCTAGGGCCGAGATTGAGAAGAATGGTGCGAAGAAGGATGTTGAAGAAAAGAGCTCCTCGGGTAAGTCTCCAGCCCAGAGACCTACTATAGAATCTTTCAGTGCGCGCCTCCAACTACGCTATCACGCCGGTGGAGCTGGTGAGGACTGTCACCGAGAAGAACCTCTCGGCTCTCGTCTGCGACTTCCGCGAGGACAAGACCGAGGTTATTAAGTTCGCCAAGGAGTCACAGATATCCGTCGTAGGGATACCGCGAAGCTGTCTCGAGAATTCGTAAGTCCATAGTATTCGACAAATACTTGCCTAAACTCGAAGAATGCTTATTTTCCATTTAAACGGTTGTGAACCATAAAACAATGAAAATGTGGAGCATAAATACGGTACTTTCAGATGCATATTCCAAGTGATTCTCAAGTCCGTGCCCTTGGGTTCTCGGGTGCTCCTCAACCGACTCACCGACTTCGACCTGATTGTGTTGCTGGACAGTGGCACTCAGCCGGACCCTCTCGAGCCCAACGGGAAGCTGTCGCGGAACTCGGCAGCTGGCATCCTGTACTCGGCACTCTACGACTACAACAACCACTTCCGCCCCAAGTTGCCACCTCTCTTCCTGAAAGGAGGTTTTGCGCTCTGGGCGCGCTCGTTCCCAGCCTACGTGGCCCGAGCGGCCTCCCGACGCACTTCACTCCTTGGCGACAGCGAGATAGACATTGTCAAAGCGATCGCAAAGCTCCGAACAGCAAGGCGCGTTGGGACCTGCACCGACCTCCTGAAACCGAACTCGAGACCTCCGTCGCGCGCTCCTTCACCCGTTCCCCCAAACGCAACTCCCATTCGATCAGTACCGATCTCCTTCTCCTCCGAGAATGTGGGTGCGTTCACCGTCGCTGAGCCCATCCCCTTCATCGAAAATGGAATGCCCCGGGTTTCCGTTAAGCCCTCAACCTCATTCTCCTCGCGACCCTCTCCTACCCATCCTTTCCCGACACCCTCCTTCTCCCTTAAGAACCGAGTGGCCCCCTTGGTGCCCCCGAGGCCAGAAGCCGGACAGAAACAGGCTCCTGGAGTCGATAGGTCGGTGAAGCCGAAGCCAGGAGAGACTAACGGTCAGACGAGCTCGGATGAGGTATGAAAAACTCTTTACAAAAACTAACTTATCTTTTGTTCCAGGCTTGCAACGGGAAGGACGTCAGGACCCTCGGAGGAGCGCGGCCGGACTCCGCTCTCAGTGCAAGGTGGGTGTGATTCAGGACCAGCGATGATCATCTTCCTGTAGTGAAGTGGGATAAGAAGTAGTCAAAAACGATCGTCCAAATTCTGTCCAATTGTGATCTTTCTTGAGTCTTGACTTTTATCTTGCTCTATCCCATTCCGATGAGCACCGGGAATGGGAACCGGTCGCACTGACCCAACAAAGACGTCGAAGGCCCGGATACCGACGCGTCTCCAGATCGCTCGCTTCTTCGAAAAGCTGCGTCTCCTGTGTCTAGTGATCACTTGTTCCAGCGTCTCCTCGTTAGCTTCCACGGCCCGGAGCACTCCGGCTCTCCCTCGACCCCCCGTCGATCGGACGACCAAGGAGCCCTGCGAGCGAAAAGAGTGAGTCTAGAAAGGTTGTAACTGATGATTCTAAGGTCGAATTCGCGTTTCAGAGCTGAGTTCCAGCGCAACGTCCTCTCGGTGTACGAAGCATGTGCGGAGAACCTCCGTAAGAAGTCCCGCAAGGGCCAAGTGGTAGGGCCTAGACACAGCTACCGTAATCCCGGCCTTTTGTTTCAGCAATCAGGCTACACCGGACTCGTCAACATCGTGAACACTTGCTTCATGAACGCCACTTTACAAGCCCTTGCCAACACCGCGCCTCTCCGTGCTCTTTTCTGCAAGAAGAACTTCGTCCGGATCGTCAACAGGTAAGGGTCTTAAAGAGGCATAGCTGCTCATCCGAGGCTCTCCAGTTTCGGGTTCTAGTAAAGAAGAAATATACTGTTAGTAATTTGAGTCGATCTGTTTTTCGGTGGGGAAATTAAAGGAAAACACTTAAATGTTGGCTTTCTAGCCGGCTTTCTTTTGGCTATGTAGCTATACTTATACTCACGTGGCTTCAGAGACAGCAGGATGGGATCGGAAGGAGTGATATCGGCGGCTTTTACTGCCCTCCTGGACACTATGTGGAGTGCGGAATTCATCGCCGTACAGCCTGAGGCTTTTCGGGTACGTTTTCGTTTTGTCCAAGAAGGTCAATTCTTTGCAGGCGGTGTTCGCCGACGTCGTCAATGCCGATCTCGCCAACGGACAGCAACACGACGCCGCCGAGTTCGAGAACATCCTCATCGACGCCCTACACGAAGACACCAACGTGGTTCGTTCTATAAACAAGCAGTTTTCTCTGATAAGCCGTCATATTGCTAAACGAGCGATACAGAGAAATATTTCCGTCCTTTTTCCGATATACCGCCGAACATGAAAAGACGAAATGGGCGTGAAAATATTTCTCCTTTTTTCCGATGCACTGCTACAAATGGAACGGAAAAAATGAGTGCAGAAATAGTTCTCACTCTGTGGTGATCGGAGAAATGTCCGGAAGAAGGCGGTTATTTTTTTTGCCTCGGATTGACGCCGAGATGAGCGTCCTTACCCATTTCGGCCTTTTCAGGTGAGTAACCCGAAGCCGGTGGTACTTCCTGAGTTCACAGGAGACGACCTCTGCTCCGACGCCCAGAAATGGGACTCGATCTCAAAGCAGTTCGCCGACTCGCCCATCAATCAGATCTTCAGCGTATGTCCTCATGAGTGTAAAAGCAGTAATTGTTCCGCTTTAGCTGCAGACGGTCTCTCCGAAACGGTGCTCTTCCTGCCGGAGGCAGACTGTAGTCTTCGAGGCGATGCTCTTCATTGCGCTGGACCTCCGCAACGACGGACACCACACGACGCTGGAGGACTGTCTGGAGAGGTACTTCTCTTCGGAGGTGAGGGAAAGCGGACCTATCTGGAGTAAGTGCTTCTTCAGGAAGTGGACGTAGAGTGCTCCCACTGCAAACTTCGGCGCAGGATGACGCGCAATACGAAGATGTGGGGCCTGCCGAGGATTCTTGTAAGTGTGGAGGTTTTTGACTTGAGTTAGGGTTCGTCTTCCAGGTGATTCAGTTGAAACGCTTTGGAGAGATCGGCAACAACTACGTCAAGAAGGACATCAACGTGCGCTTCGGGAAGCAGTTGAACGTGAAGCCGTTCCTCCACGAGAAGGCAGACGACGCCAAAAGCGTCTACTCGCTCTACTCCGTGACGGTCCGTTTTCTTCTTTGATTTTTGGATAGAAAACTGGGATTGAGGAACTTTCGGTTAAGCGGGAGTTCGAGGGTACCTCACAAGAAGCCGTTGGGGTTGAAGGTAGTTGCCGTTCCATTTATGCCTTCTTGCGTTGTAGAACCACGTGGGAAACCTCAACTCGGGTCACTACTACGCTCACGTGAAGAACCCGAAGACGCGGCAGTGGCTCGAGTTCAATGATGAGTCCGTGCGACCCGTCTCCGAGGATTCCTTGCAGGTAGCGTACTTCGCCCTTTCTCCGCTTATCCCATTTCTCTTAGACGAAAGCGGCCTTCGTGTTGTACTACACGAACGAGTGACCGGGAGAAGTAGGCCTAGCACGCAGAGTTCTATTTGGAGAACGTCGAGTACCTAGCAATCTGTGATAATTGATGGGTTTTTCACCTTGTAACGTTCGACGTTGTAAATAAATTGCTGATCGATCCTTCTTTCGGTGGGTTCTTATACGCGCGCGTCGAAGCGAGGGGGAATGAAGGTCAAAGGACCTTTTTGTGCGGTGTCCTCCCCGCCGGTGTTTTGCGCCTTCTTAGACGGCGGGCTAATCGCGGTCACGACCGTATCTGGATATCGTAGGATGGGTGAGGGGCGAACAGAGAAGAAAGAGATGCCCCCGATTAAAGATTCATTCATCCCGCAATCCATCTGCGGAGTGTTTTGTTGAATCAGCGCGGGACTGCAGAACACGTTTGAGCGAAAAGTAGCGAAAGACCGAAAGTGGCTAGGAACGCGCCAGCGTCCCGGCGCTTTTTTTGCTGTCCGATCAAAACGTCAATCAATCACCGCCTGGGCGCTTTTTCGACGGGGAAGCTTCGTTCAAACACAGAAGATAAATATATGCAAATCACGCGGGAGATCTTCGCACCGATTTCGCCCGAGGCGTCGGCGTCTTCAGGTTGGTTAAAGCGGTGCAACCAAACCGGAATCCCAGCCCGCTCGAACCGCCCACTTCCTTTTGGTCAACTCAGCGGGCGCTCGTCTTTCATTTCGAAGAAAAGATGCGCGGAAGAATAATCGTTTCGGTCTTCGTGGCCGTCGTCGCTTTCGCCGCGGTCGGAGTCTACTCCCAACGTAAGTCTTAAGTCTCAAGTAGGGTCCTGGAACTTCTGCAGGAAGACATGGCCAGATCATCGCCGATCTCGGCAAACTCATCGTCGAGAACTGCCCTCCTATGCTCTGCACCGGGCTGGACTGTGCCGTAGTCACCGAACGGAATGGATGCCAGGTACCGTAACCTTTCCTAGCTGAGGTAAAAGTGCGCTTTCAGCTGTGCGCCTGTCCCATTGGATCCCCGGCTCGAGGATGCGACCCCATGCCCTTCGTCCTGTGGCATGACCTCATCGTGAACGGATGCCCCAACGTGACGGTTAACTCCCGCGATCCCGCCCAGAAAGTCCACCGCTGGTTCAGAAGGGTAACGATTCTCACGATTTCTCCCAATTCTTCTGACAGCAACGTTCCTAAAAGCATTTTGCAATTATAAAAATCCACAGCACCCATCCTACCGTGCTTCACCCTCTATTCCGCCTGCTTTAGGTCAACCGCTTCTCCAACACCGACCAGTGCGAGCCCTACATCTTCCCCTACTGCCCTGAGCTCGACTTCAACCTCTGGCGTTCGCCTCGCACGAAGCAGGAGTGCGAGCTCTACTGCTACTCCGCGGAAGAACAGAAGAGGAGAGGAATCAACTAATCCTTCCTTCTATATCCTCTGTGTACAGCATCGTTTACACGAGTAATAATTGAGTGAATCTTGTTGACTTATTGAGTGTAACATAAAGCGAAACTATGCGCTTTTATCATCAACCACCTAGCGAAACGCAACAATCAACGACGTAGAAGTCTGCCGAATCTAATCAAGTTGACCTTCATCGCCGGCCAGATCAGGGAGAAGTTGCGTCGATACCATTGCCTGAGGCTGTTGTGTAACACGAACGAATAGTTAGCATACCTGTTGTAGGCGGACAAGCTGGCGTACTGCTCGTTCAGAAAGGAGCGATAGAACTCCGACATCTCGTTCGCGGAGACGTGCTCGATTCTGCTGATCTGCTTCTTTCTCTGGAAAGTGCCGGGAAGTAGGGGGCAGGCAACTCGGCTGACTTACCTCGGCGACGAACTCGGCACGTCGGCGCTCGAACAAGGCGTTATGCTCGGTCCAGAAGCGGCTGTTCCATTCGTTCAGTTCTTCTCGGGCCGTACGGTAGTTCTTCTCTGTTTCGGTCTCGCTATCGACACGGCGAAGCCTGGCAGTATAAATGCATTCAGGACGAGTAGAGGGGCGTGGCCTACCTGATAGGCCGGATCTTCGAGTGCTTGTCCGGAGGTCCAACCCAGTCATATCGCGAATCGAGTCGAACGGGCGGTGCCGAGTTCAAGCTCATACCTGAACACTTGGATAAATCGGCATTGATTGCAGCAGGCAGTACATCAACGGACAATACCGCACAAACAAATAACCAAAGAAAGAAGAACAACATTCATTTTGGGGAATGACTACGATCATCAAAACAATAACAACAGTAACAAGAAGGCAGTAACAATTGAGGTAGGTCAAGCAGCCTCGGTGTGGCTCGAAAGGTGATTCCGGATACGGTCGAACATTTCGTCGAATTCGGTGAGATTGTGGCTGAAAAGGTATACGGTAGACTAGTACATCTTCAAGGCCCGACAGGGTTTCTCTTGCGCATAAAAATAGAAAGTCATGCGAATGGAGACTTTGGAAAGCTACACGGGACCACAGTAAGGAGGAAACCTACATTGTGAGAAGTATGGGCGCCAGGAGCTCGTCCGTGTTGTGCAGGTGCCTCAAGTAGCCTTTGGTGTAATTCGAACATGTGTAGCATTTGCAGTCCTCGAACAGTGGCGAGAAGTCGGACTCAAACCTAATGGCAAACGCAATGGCTTAAGCATTAAAACTAACTTACTTGTTGCTCGTGAAGTCCAAAACAGAGAATCCAGGATCCGAGGGAAAATCGTCGACCAGCCGCAGGGCCTTTCCTTCTTCAGCCAGTAGGGTGGCGTAGGAAGAGTCGAAAACGTCGATTCCCAGAGATACGAGGAAGAGAATCTGCGTGGGGTTAAACGCTCCTTCGGAGATTCGCAGTTTGGCCTCGGGCAAATGGCTCTGCAAGGATTCGAACGGTCAGAGGAGGTCGGAGGAGAACGTCTACTTACCATACTCGTTCCTAACAGCATCTTGATCTCATTTTCATCGAAGGGGACTTTTAATCCGTTCTCCTTATTCTCCGAGAACGCGGATAAATCTATGCAGAAGCCCCGAGCCATAGCATTGGAGCCCAGTTCCTGGGCACTTCTCTCGCGGTGGAACTTGCTGAATCCGCCTCCTATAGATACGAAGGGTGCTATCTTAACATCACACTGTGAACCTTATCCAATTCTTCCATGTTACTTACCATAAGATTGTCTGCGTTCGTCGCCTCAAAGGTGTCCCCAAGAAGGTCAACAGTTCGGTTCACCGCCTTCGTCAGCCGCTTGTTCTTCGCGTCCGTTGGAGTGTCGTAGTCCAGCAGAGTCGAGTAGGAGTTCACGGAGAAGCTACTGATGAGATCAATCAATTGCGACGGCACGATCTGGAAAGAAGGCACTCATAACGGATGGTTCGCAATGCGTAACTGAATACACTGCGGCGTCCCGACTTGGTCCAAATAGCCACCGATTTAGTGTCGTTGTAGCCACTTAGGCACTTCCCAAGAGGGTCCATGATGGAGAGGTGCGTTTTGCTCGTTTTCTAAAGTAGGCTATACAGGGAAGCTACAGGGCTTGTTGTTACCGGCATGCCGCAGAACGCCTTCACGCCTTTTGCCATTTCCTTGACAATGTCGGCAGCTTCATAGCTAGAACAGGAGATCTCGTAGGCTTGGAAGGGCTGGAGTCAATTTTCTCCTCCTTATAATTTTAAGGAAACGTGGACAATAAAACCGCCTGCTACTTCAAGAAAAAGCTATATAAGACTCACTGAGAGGGCAGCGTAAGCTGGAAGAGGTTCGTCGGCTGCTTCAACTTGAGCTTCGACGCTACAGTATCCCAAGTGAGGTGAGGGATGTGTCCGGCCCGGGTGTAGATCATGTACGTCGGAGTCGCGCGCTGCAAGGACATGGCGTCCGAGCCCCACTCGTTTATCAGCCCGATGCGCCCATAGGTCCCTGTTCTTTCCAGCACGAATTTGGTCCCCGACATAAATCCACGACTTCGCTAGAAGACAAGGGTTCAGAAGCCGATCGACAAATGCTCGGGTAGATACGGACGTCACCGAAAACGAGGCTCACCCACACTGTGCAGAAGACTTTACTAGTACACGAGAAATACAACAAGCACTAACACCCGTTAAACAAGAAAATTTACAACTCTTCGTCCTCGTCGTTGTCCTCTCCTTGGTCGCAGCCATAATTTCTGTATTCCGGTTTCAGCTCCCACATGGACCGGTGAGGCGGGGCGGTGTTGTAGTTCGCGATCTCCACGAGAATTTCCTTCAGGTAGTTTGGCGGCTGGTTAGTCAACTTCTGGAGATCAGCCAATCGATAGTACTGATGGTTTTGGAAGGCGGCGAACAGCGCGTCGCGGACCACATCTTTGTCGGCACGCACCGTCTTCGCGCCTTCCTTCTTCATGCGCTCGCGAGCCAGATCTTCAGCATGAATAGCCGTGGGCTTGAACTTGACTTCAGCCTTGTCCATAAGCGCGATCTTCCTACGCGGCTCCTGGCGCTCCTTGATCCCTTTGATCTTCATGCTGAGGTAGTCGCTGGTATCTGGGGGTCTGCACTCGGCTCGCTTCACGACCTAAACAAATCATAATGAGGATTCCAAATTCAAGAAGCTCCACAAACCCGTCCTTGAACTGACAGCTTTCCAGTTTCGACGGAAGCCCTTTCCTCGAGGCCTGTCTTGTCCTCCGAGAAGACGGCCATCGTTTGGTTGTTGATGTCGCTGATTACAAATTTGTGCTCACTGGGGGTTTCAGGTTGCTTCTTGGCCGCTCGCGAACCCACTGGCATTATCTGCATCCCCGGTGGCAGGGCTGAATTTGTCACCACATTCTGAAAAGCGGAAATGGCTCTCACTGAAGTTGTGGAAATGCTGTTACCGTTTCCACAGAAGACGAAGAAGGTATTCCGGTGATGTTCGGGTTGGTGCGGAAGACAACTTCGCCACCAATTATCAGCCGGCCAACTTCCTTGCCGGGGTGCTGCTCCCATGCGTCGGACAAGTATCGCGGGACCTTCACGAGCCACACTCCGCGCTTCGCGTTGTCCGTGTCGACATCCACTGCGGTCCGTTTGCGACTACTCATCTTAAACGCAGCAAGGTGAGAGGACGGCCTGACAGCTCGAAGAAGGGAAGCACGCCTATGAATTACGTTGCATTTATGACCACGTTTATGGCTCGAGCAATGCGGTTTTTGTTGTTTTTACTGATGCATCTAGTCACGTCGGCCAACGCGTCACGCCCGAAACAGGCGTGTCACAAATCCTATGAGTCTCCAAAACCCAGAAAAAGCTCTACCGGATGAAGAAGGCATGGGCCATTTCCCGGTCGACAGCTAGAAAGCAAACTGCAACAATGACCAGTATGGCACTGAACAAACAGACCAACAACGCTCGGAGCTCCGCACAGAAGTTTATGAACAGAGCTTACAACAACATATTTTCACATTCCACGGTTCAAAAATAGTTAACGGCCAACAGCAACTGCCGTTGAGATCACACTCTCTCCGTCGGCTGCATCGTCACGATGGAGTTTCCGCGCACGACGACCATGCCGATATCCTCGACGGTGCCGTCCTTGCTGTACTCCTTGGTGTCGTCGATGACCACGTTCATGAAGGGATCGAAGCCGCGCAGTATCCCGGAGATGCGTCGGTTGCCGTTCAGCTTGAACTCCATGTACTTGTCCATGAACTTCTTCAACTCTGGGGGGTGGGTCTTGCTCATTTTCACGGCTCGCGAAGTCTCTGCAAATGAAAGGAATCTAGACGAGAAGAAGACAGCGAGAGTAAGCACGGAGACAGCGCGGAGACACAGAGACTGGAAACTGGTGACACCATTGGTGACAGACACGAGGGCCGCCCTACTTATCTGTCAAACTTGGAATAAATCCGCGAAGTTGAGCAGAAGAAGAAAATCAGGATGGACGACGCGCCAAGAACTGAGAACCCATTTTCGAATGTGCAACCTCGAGAGAACCACCACCACGGTCTCGACGCGACAGCGCGTGAGATGGGAAACGCTCACGTTCGTCCTTTGCGAATGAAGGTGGGGAGCGGCTGTCGTTCAATGAAATCGGGCGACACTGCTTTACGTGCTTTGGCGAATGTTCTGCTGAAACATTGCTCACTCTTGCATTCAATTGCGGCTGAAACGTTTCTTGCTCTAGTCAATCGTGTCAGGACTATGAGCAATGCAAGCTGTGGAAAAGGTTTCTAGACAGATAGAAGACAGGATAACTCTTTGACGGCTGTTTTCTTCAAATATTTGAAGAAACAGTTAAGCATCGAAACCAAAAGAGCTTCAAGAGGTGCACGACCTAACAAGGAAACCGTCCCCAGTGTCCCCAGAGGGCTGCTATATAAATAAAAACTCTTTATTATGTACAAACTGAAATCTTGAATCCTCCCGGGGACCATACTTCACAGGATATTGAGCTTCACATCCTCAGCAATACCGTAGTCCTTCTTATGATCGTCGAAGAGCTGCATGAGGGCGTCGCAGTACTTTCCGTGGAGTTCGTCTATCTGCTCCTTCGTCGGTTTCTCCACCTTCTCGACGGGAATCGGCGCCCCCACTGCAGTCAAGGTCCTCTGAGTTTTAAGGCGAGAAGTAGGGACTAACCGACTGTGGACACGGGGACACGATGTGGGAGGAGCCCGAAGGAGTAGTTGAAGATTCCACGGCCCCTAAAGATGGGCGGACTGAAGCCGGCCATGCTCTTGAATCCACTCTGAGAACGACAGATGAGGGTCAGTAACTTCAAGAGTCCCAACCTGGAATCGTCTTAGAAGGGAGCCGCGCTCGCTCTTCACTTGAGTGAACGTCGAGTTCTCTCCGAAATTGTAGAGGGGAACGAGGTGAGCGCTTAAAACGAGCCAATGAACGTCAAGAACGTGGAGGGAAGACTCACCCATGTTTCAAGGCAAGCTTGACGAAGCCTTTTCGCGACTTCAAGGTAAGGTCGAAGTTCTCTGGATTCGCGTCCAGGGCCTCTTCGGCTCCTCCTAGCACTATGGCAATCGCACGGCCTCCCTTGTCCCGGTTCAACTGATAGCTAATGCTCTCCTTGGACGCCGTTATGCAACCTGAATCCACGCAAATTGTCTTTTGCGTAAATAGAACGTGAATAGAACGTAGGACATAGGACACAGGCAAATAGGTTAAAATAGGATTGTTTTGTTATCTGCTTCCTTACCCGTCCAGAGAATGAGTTCTCGGCGGAAGGGGAAGTAGAACTGGCCCTCCAGAGTAGCCAGCGATGGCGTTATTCCGGGGAACGTTTTGCTGAACCCGTTGCCTTCGGTAGCGAAGGTGGTGAAGACGCCAAGACTCATGATGCCATGCGGATGGGAACCGACGATGTAGTTGTGCTCGGGCGACAGTTCGGCCGTCTTGACGATCTTCATAGGAAAATATGAGGCGAACTTCGTCCACACGGGACTGTTCCGAAGCCATTCCTTTGGACGGGAACCCCTTGAGGGTGTGTTAAAGTCGTAGTAAAACCTAAAAGCTTGCAGTTTCGGCTCCGAGTAGAGGGCATTTGATACCAAATAGCGTAGAGCGCGCTAATCCACCTAAACGATACGTGTAACTGTAGGATTTCGGGGATCAGAACGAACCAGTAGGACGTGCAGGCGAGGTAGACGGGAAGGACGAGTGCCAGAAGCGGGAAGATCAAGAAGCTTCAATCCGAACAATGGATAGTTGACAATCGAATTGTGGCTTACCAGAAAAGGTGGAAGACGACGGCGGCCGTCTCGAGCCTCCGGTGGATTGGGATGTTCAGAGGGGCGAACTGCATGGCACCTGACATGTGAGGAAAATGAAAGCCGATATCCATGGAATCCATTAGCATGAGAAAAGTGGATCGGACCAGCCCCAGACCCGCAAAAAAAGAAATAATGGGTGGTATAGTACTTCTTGCCTTGCTAGTGGATTTAACAGATGAACTGGTTTTATGGGCCGTTTTTTGCTTTTCGTTCATATTAGACTTAATGGTAATCTCATGGAGTAAAAACTACGAAAAGTGTAAAAAATGACATCCATTATACTACCATGGCTTCTTTAGCTCAGTACCGCATCCAGCAGCACGAAGCAAAAGAAGTGGAACGGACCAGCCGAAATCGTGCAGGACGAGTCTCCGTGAGACGCGAAACTTGCCGAAATTCCTGAGAACTAGCGAAGCCAGTGGACGGCGGACGTTTTTGAGCGCTTCTGACAATGAGCAGCGGCGCTGATAAGACGACGAGAGAACGAGTGGCCCCTCGACCTGGCACACTCCACTACACGAAAGACTTTATCACCACGTGAAGCAATAAATAGACCGAGTATGTACACTTTGCAACAACTATGAACGTTTCAACAAGAAGTGGCACGTTGGAGACCAGGAAGGGAAGTAGCTGAGGTTAAGGGAGCGACCAGTGCTTAGCCGAGGAAGTTTTGGACGAAGCCTTGCGCCACTTCTCCGGTAAGAAGTCCGTTCACCTGGTTGAGCACATTCATCGGATTCTGGAAGACAAGAAGCGTCAGAGCGTCTGTACTTCAACCCCCCTCAACATTTACTGCTTGACACGTTCCCCACGGAGATAACGGGTCGTGCCCTCCGGGAAGACTTTCGTCCCTTTGTTATGTCCACTCCGGGCCACCCTATACCAGTGGTGGTAAATATTGGAGATCGAACGGTTTTATGGCACCATCTTTCGCCTTTGCCTTTATAAGAGATTCTGCAAGATTTACAGAAGATCTCAGGCTAGGGCAGCAAGTGAAAAAGTCATCCATGGGAACATTGGACCCTTCCACTTAAACTGCGAATTTTCTGAATATTTTTTTATTTGTTTGGGATTTGATTATCATTCGTAAGTGATACTTGTTCCTAATCCAATTTGTTCCCTACCCCACCTACCTGGTCGATGATTCCGGTGACCTCGTCGCATCTCTTGATTGAACGTTGCAGCTGGGAGCCCACCTGGATGGAGCCAAGGATGTCACACTCACTCACCGCCCGCTTCAGCTGTCCGCACATCTCTCGTTCGGTCGCCATTTTACAAGTCAGCTTGCTGAAACGTACCGTTCCAGGGAACGGAGATCCGGTTGGACGTACCTGGCGCCGAGCAAATCGATGCGTCCTCCCACCAAGGCATTCGTTATTTCCTGTCCCCACACGTCGAACGTTTTTTGGTCCGCGTTCCGCACACAGTTCCCGTAGGCTATCTGCATGAATTCTCCAACGAACGGAAGACATCCTAAAGCGAAGAATATATCCCGGGTCATAGCCACACGACTTCTATAGAGTTTGAGCAAAATCCGAAGCTTTTCTAAGACGGTAATAGAAACGGAATTCAGTTTACGTTTACTTTTGCCCAAACTCTGTCAGCTACACCACTCTCTAGTACCTTCGCCTTGAGGGATTCCGAAGTTGTTCTTGGCTCCCGGCGCAAAGTCCCTAATGTTTGGCAACTGGTCGGCACCAGTCTTGAGGGGCTGGCCGTTGGCCATCCTGAGGAACTGATTTGCCAGTTTCATGAGTCCGTTCTCGCCTCCTCCAGGGCTCGGCTTGAAGTCTGCCGGGAGGTCTTCTTTGATGGGCACCTTTGGAGCCGGTGGAGAAGCCTTCGACGGCGCGGCCAGCTTGTCCAGCGTCGGAGTCATCACATTGGTGATGCCCTGACCGATGAGTTCGGACGGTGACTTATCCAGAGTAAGTGGAGCCACTGCTGGGCGTCCTGGTTTGGATCTGATTGGTTAGAATTCAGGGGTATTCAGAGGCACACACGTGAATTTTGTATCCAGATTCGTCCGAAAAGGCTGCAATCTCCAGATACTTACAATAGTTCGCGGTTGTTGTTCAGGGTGTGTGCAGCGATGTCCGTTGCCAGCTGGGCCATCTGTGCGATGTTTCGCGAGGACAGGATGCCCATAAAGGGAGCGACGTCGCCATTGCCCTAAAGTGCAAATTTTCGAAATGTAGAAAGAGGTCAACATAGGAAGCCTCCTCGTATGTTTATCAAATCGGTTGTAATCTTGCCGTCGCCGTCGGACGCCGAAAGCGAAAGTGGCGACGCGCGAGGTCACCAGAACAACCGAGATAATCGGGGGTAAAAACTGTCCGAGAAACCTGCGAATGTCTTGAAAGGAAACGAATTACGCGAGAAGAAAGGGAATACATTTGAAAATGCAATTGAGGAATGAATTAGAATTTGGGCGTCGGTGCTGAGAACGAGAAGATAAGAGAACGACAGGACGAAACCGTAGGAGCGAGGGGGTAAGGGGAAACGAACCTGACCAGCAGCCGAGTCCAGCAGAAGCACCAGGAGGAGAGGGGCGAAAGTGAAAGCCGAGGCGACCATCTTCGTCGAAGTCGCCATGGGGAATGAACCTTTTGGAAACGAACGTCTTCTAGTCGCCAGCTGGTTATGCCTCGGGGGTGGCTACCATCCGCAGTGACGCAGTGGTGGTGAGGATTTGCGCGTCGCGATCCGCGCATCAATTGGAGCAAAACTTTTGATTGTTCCGAGAGAGTTCGCCGCTGGCGGAGAGCGCGCGCCTGGAGCGGTTTTTTCCGAGCCCAGTTGATCATGTCGCGAAGCTTCAATGACGGCGATGGATATCAGCACCCGTCCGCCAAGACGGGAGTCCAGATCCCGGAAACCGAGAACGAAGGGATTATTTATTTCCGGAAGAAAGTGAACCCCGCTGGGAGATTGACCGTCTCACGTCTTTGGACGGCGGCGATTAGGGTGCCGGGATTAGTATTCTGGAAAATGAGAGGAAAAACGGTGAGAAGTACTTGAGGAGGATGGCAAGGTTCGTTTCAAATCGTTCAGTAATTTGAGGGTAATCGGAATGAGTCTGAAATGTTTCCTTACTCGTTTCACTCCTTACATTTCTTTAAGGGTTATACAGAGAGTTGGAAATATTGCAGTTCTTGTTTCGCTCTGTTTAGAAATTTCACGTTTTGGCAATTTTAAGTTCGAAATAATTGTCTTTTGAAATATTTTTTTCAACTCATCTCGGCTCTTTTGCATTTTGGCGGTATGTCGGAGAGCTGCAGAAAAATTTCTGCTTTCTGGTATATTCTTTCCCTTCTGTGTTTCCTATCATGAACAGTTCGAATTATCCCGCCAAACCAAAAAATCGAGCAGAGCCGGGAATAGTTTTGCAGTCATTTCGCTCTGTTCAAACATTTGACGATTATCACGTAGGGCCAGAGATATTTTAGCCCGCTCTCCTATTTAACGACCGATGACTAACCATAAGAAGATGGAACTATTTAAAACAGCGTCAGAAATAACAATAGAAAGGATTTGCCACTATGGGTCTCACGTATACTTCATGTTTACGCTAATTCGGGAGCGAACATGAGCAGGATGAGCGTCAGGAACAGGTTCCACGACACGAAATCGGACGCCTCGAGGCAAGGTCGTGATCTTGAAATCCGGGATGTGTCTATCGCTTGGCAGAGTTTCCAGTTTGAAGTGCTGTACATTCAAAACGAAAGGTCGTTTCGCAAGACCCTTTGTCAGCCAATGCAGGGAGGTCTTCTTGGATGATGTCAGAAGGAGCGTCCTTCTTCTCTGACCGGGGACCTGCGATAATTAGAAAACCCTTCCTGTTATGCTTAAGAACTAACTGTTTGGAAGAAGACAAGCCATCGGGGACTGATTAGCCGTTCGCTTCTACGTTCTATTCAGTTCCTTCTGATGCCGCACTAGGATTGGTGGATCGGAGCTCACAACGAAACCACTGTGTACAAGAAGGTATCTATTTAGGTTTTACTTCTTTTAACACATTGGAAGCGAAAGGAAAGTCCGTTGCGGTCCTCTGTATTCGTACAGACGACATCACTGTGATCTGAGAACGTGACCTCGCACCCATAAGAAGATGTGAAAAATCGTACTCGTAAAAAGAGATTTACGAACCGGAAACCCTCGCTCCATTTTTTTAATTTTTTTTTCTGGACGGTTAGATACACACAATGAACTGAGATTACAAAAATTCAATTAATTAAAGCGTTAGTTTTAATGTTATCCATTTTAATGTACAATAAGGGGATCCAACTGGGCAAACTAATTCACACTTGACGCGGTCATTCATCTCCATTCTGATAACATCGGCGGAGAGCTTAGATCAGACGTTTCTCCTTCCTCACCATCACCACTGTGAACAATATTTCTCACAACGACTGATGCAAGAATGACGAAAAAATGATATAGTATAGTGGCCCTTTCTATGTCATTTTACTATCTCAATCACTTTCGGGGGTTCTTCTTTTAGCAAGCATTGACGTGGTACGCCAGAAGACGGTTCTTCTCATTAAGCAGTACGGTAATCGGTGGGAAATAGGACGTTAGGGGATGAAGCAAGGGCTAGGGCTTTCTTGGATTCGTTTTCATCGCCTCCACTTGGAGAATCCGTCCCCGAGGCCGCTGAAGTCGGGAGAACGCCTTCTCAGGAGTTCCAGGCTGTCTCAAGTGGCACCACCGATCGGAAGGCCAGCGGAACACGCCCAGTTCCGCCCCTCGGACCGTGCCATAGTTCGATTTAAGCGAGCGATCGCTGCTCTCTGTGAAGTCGCAAGTCCTCGCGCCGCCGCCTCCCGTCCACGTCCGCCATCGCTCCGCCGCCTCGTCCAACTTCTGCCCAACCCGTACCCGTACAGTGTGGCCCAACGTGAGACGTTTATTGGCTGCTCTGCGATCGCGCCGGGAGCTCTGCCGCCTAACCTACGGGGTTTTGAGCTTCTTGCGACGTTCCGGTCGGGGTTTTATGTGTTTTCATTGCCCGCAGACGATTCTTATCGCACCGCCGTTCTTGAAGTGATAACATCGGCCGAACACCGCGTGTACGAACTTCTTCAGTGGACAGCCCTTGCGAAACGCTACAATTTTGTATCATTTCATTAGGACCGGAGCACAGAACAGCCATTTTTCTCTCACACATCAAACACTTAACAGGTTCTTTTCATAGCTTGAATCTTTCAACAACAAATAACACGATGGCGCCACCAGTCTTCAGTGCTGCAGAGTACTGCAGCCAAAACTGTAGCGGATACATACTCGATGCTAGCTCCGCTTCGTGCTCTGCTTATAGCCAAGATAGAATATTTAGGCGCGAAGCCTTTCCTCTCCGTCTTACGGTCGTAAATCTTGGTTCGTGTCCTTTGGCCGTTGCGTCCTTCCTGTACTTCGACTTCGCGCCCGTCTTCTTTGCCGTCGCGCCGTGCCTGTTCTTCGGCTCCTTCTGAGCTTATATTGATGATCTGTGCTTGTTTCAGATGAGTGCGAGCAGGAGCGGCGTGACCGTCTTGTTAGGTATGCCTCCTTAGCAGGGTTCTTCTCAGCGCGTCCTTTTCAGGAGGTCAATGGGGAGACGAAGGAA